>NW_017547116.1:1042979-1093751 GCF_001854935.1 Bemisia tabaci
GCGTTACAGGGGGGAGGGGTGGGGGTATAGAGCGAAGCATTACGTGGCGAGTTTAAGTGATTTTTTTTCGAGCTTCTAGAGAAATTCTCGTTGGTCCTCTCCAGAAGATTTGAAGAATCTTGAAAATATTCTCTGTAATACTTTGACTTTTCCTCACTAAATTGGAACGCTAGTCCGTTCAGTAAATGCAAAGTGATATTTTGGTCTTTATTTATCGAAATAGAGGGGAGGGGGAGTCCAGGCGAGCGTTACGGAGCGTTACAGAGGGGTCGGAGGTGTCAAAAAACCTCAAATTTAGCGTCACGTATTTAAGAGACGGCACCTCATTAATATGTACTATATTTTAACCTATGCAGTATTCGCGATCCGTTTAGAGATTTTCTCACCCAAATTTTCTCACCCCCAATCTGTTCACTCCAAAATGATTTATATTTATGAAATAAATATTTACAATTAACTCATCAGAAATAAAAAATAAGTTGACACTTCATCGAATGGTGTCAAAAATGTATTTTCCTCTCCTTTTAAGCGCTCAGCCGATAGGCAGCGCTTTTTGATTTCGACTTGCCTCTGAGTACTAGTATACTAGTGGTAATGCGTTTAAATGGCGCACCTAGAGTCCCTTTATACCCAGAGTTAAGACAACTCACTTTTGGTTGGGCCAGAGTTGGGCTGAAAGTGGCCTAAAAAAAAATCCAATTCTGATTGGTTCTCGCTCATGGAGGCCGAAACGAGTGCACCAAGATGGCTGTACCTCGAATGTGAACAAGAATAATGAAAATATTACCTAATTGTGGTTTATCAAGAGTAAATTGTTATTTCCATCGGTCCAAAATGAAAATAGATTAAGAAATTATTCACAAACCAATCCCATTTTCTGTTTAATTGATCAATTTGTTGATGTTGTTGTTTTTGTGTGACAAACATCGCAGGATTCCTGATCCTTATTCCTCAATATCGTTCGTTTGGGTGCACTCGTTTCGGCTTTCATGGCCAGCCAAGGCCGGCTGCCAGTCAGCTGATAATCGAGTTGTCTTAACTCTGGGTTTAGGGACTCTAGGCGCACCAGCTCATCAATGTGTAGGCTTTTTTGGGGGGGGGGAGGTTCCATTTTTAAAATAAATAAAGCTGTGAAAACTGTATTTTATGCTTTTAACGTAATGCGCAGGTAGTTTCGATCGTTTGTCTATAAGAAAATTTCTTAGCGGTAGAGTAATTCTTATCGAAATTGATCGTTGAACTCAAATGAAGCCTGAAAAAAACGCGCCTGATGAGCTCAACGGTGGCTATATCATTTTCGGGAAACAAAAATACGCGTTTACGGTTTCCTTGGTAACCTTTGTTTGCTATCAGCTGATGTTCTATTTCCATTACCCAGCCAAGTCGACGGAGTTTATACTTCCTTTCTTCACTAAATACATTGACTAACACCTGAGCGCTTTTCTAATACGACAGTATTAGAACTTTCCCGCTTGTTTTTCATTCTAATGCGGAATAGTGTGAAGACGAGCGTATCAAAATCCGAGCGTAATCAGCAAATATTAGTTTGCGTGAACAGCGGTTTCTTGAGTACACATTGTTGAGCAACAGCGCGTAAAAGTTTGTCAAGAGCAAACAAAGGGTGAAACCAACCCCAGTTTCCACCTACCTCACTACCCTAACTTGTTGATTATTCCTGTGGGAACGCAAGGAATATTTCATATTTTGGTGAAATTCTAGATCGGTTACTGGGATCATACGCTGTACTTTCGTGTGAATTCTGCGACAATTTCTGCTGTCTTGCGGAAAAACTCCTCATGACCATTCCAAAGTTGCCGAATTTCTTTCCATAAATTGTATTTTTTCAAAAAGTTACGAACTTTTCAGATGTTTTAGATTAAATTGCGAACAAAATTTCCAAAAAATTTGAGGAAAAATATTCAGAATTTTTCCAGTGAATTTTTTTTATCGGAGAAAATACGGCAACTTCTGAAGACTGATACGGTGTTCTTTCTTGGCACGGCAGTAAAGTTCTGCAGTTTCTTCTTCTTTATATGTCTCCTCCAAAGCCTGCTTCTAATATAACTCCTCTTGTGTTACAGGTCGAAGTGACTTTGTAGGAGGAATTGACAATGAAGCCCTGGATTTTAGTCAACTTGAGGACTATATCAATGATGAGACGGATAGTAGTAACACGTAAGTGCTCAAAAATTTATTTCATCTCCTACACTGGAAAAAAACACATTGGATCTAGAGTCCAGACTCTTGAAAACATTGACAAGAAAAAGGACTCTTGATTCAATCAGATTTAACCTTAAATCAAGAACCAAGCCTCTTAATTTGAGCGGATTTCCTTTTGATTTAAGCTTAAATCTGATAGAATCAAGAGTCCTTTTTCTTATCAATGTTTTCAAGAGTCTGGACTCTAGATCCAATGTGTTTTTTCCAGTGTACTTGTGTATTTTGCATTTTCAATAAAAATAGCGTTCGTCTTTAATATACCTATACTGAATTTAAAATCATTCAAAGCTGTAAAATTATTTAGGTGCAACTGTTTATTTTCTCTTCATCTCTCTTAACCTTTTGTAAGGTTTACTTACGCAAAGTCTGATTTTTGTTAATACGACTTATCTTTGAGGTTTTATCCCTTAACTGATTTAATGAATTAGTTTAATTAATTACATTAATTCATTAAATTAGACGGAGTAAATCCGGGCGAGGAGCCGCCAGCTCCTCGCCGAGCTCACCGGGGTATTGTTCCCATTATTCTGCCGTGATAGCGAAGAGAGCAGTAAGTGCATTTCTGTATGAGCCATGGTTAGCACATGCTTTTGTATGTCTCAGGGTTCATCCCAGCATGCACTTACTGCTCTTTTCGCTTTCATGGCAGCAATGCATGCGTCCGCACTGAGTCTTTACATGACGGCCTACTGTTGTCATCGTGGCGCTAGGTCTGAAAAATTGCCAACCAATTTTTTTAAATAAACATCATGCAAAAAATTGAAAATTCCGCCCTCCCCGAATGAATATTACACACCTTTGTTGATCTCTTCGCGTCGTATTTCAGCGAAATATTTCCGAAAAAACCACGAATTTTTTTCAAGCTTTTTTCTCATCGGTTTTTTTTTATTTTCTGAAAATGGAAAATAGTCAGGCCAGCATTTTGTATTTCATAAGATGGGGTGTGGGGCTGTGTCACAGGTGGGTCACTAAGGTGGAGGGGATTGAAAAAATTGGAACAAGTGCATTATATACGGAGAAAAAAACTTCGTGCGTGGGACCCGAAGTTGAGGTCATATGGATCTCCGAAGTTTTCGGATTACGCACCCGAAAACTTGAAGTCCTGCAACTGCATGCTAATGTTCGGGTCAGACACCTGAAGACTTTTTTATGTACCCGAGTTATTCAGATGTGTGACCCGAATCCTTCGGTATATACCGAAGTACTTCAGATGTCTGACCCGAACTTCGGCAGCTGGATATAAAGTTTTCGGATGCGTGATCCGAAAACTTCAGAGATCCATATGATCTCAACTTCGTGTCCCATGCACAAAGTTTTTTTTTCTCCGTGTGTCATACTTGAACGGCCCTTCCGTGTAATTGTAAGTTATTGTATCGCACACTGGAAAAAAAAACACGTTGGATCTAGAGTACCGACTCTTAAAAACATTGACAAGAAAAATTACTCTTGATTCAATCAGATTTAAGCTTAAATCAAGAACCAAGTCTCTTAATTTGAGCGGATTTCCTTTTGATTTAAGCTTCAATCTGATTAAATCAAGAGTATTTTTTCTTGTTAATGTTTTCAAGAGTCTGAACTCTAGATCCAATGTTTTTTTTTGTTTGTTTTTTTTTTTTCCAGTGCAAAGCGTGCCGAAAGAACTCGCGATTTTTTTCTATACAATAACTTAGCAAAGAGTAATATATGTATGTGTTTTGCAGGTATTTTGGTAGCACGTTAGCACACACGGGGAATGTAGCCCCTGTGGTGGTGAGCGTGGGTGTGGGCGTGGAGGGAGGGAGCAGCACCCTCCATATCCCGGCGACGGCCAATCAAGTGGCGCACCATGCCAGCTTCCCAGCCAATAATACTCCCAGCAATGGCGTTCCTGTTCCCGTCCCCGGCACCGATTCGACCAACAACTTTTCACACCCGTGAGTATAAAATCACCCTCATTTTCCTCCCGAATGTATGGTTGTAGATAGATTTCCTAGAAAAGGTCTCTAAAAAAGCGCAAAAACTGGGAAAAAGCGTCTACAAAAAAGCACAGAAACTGGAATTAGCGTGACCAAAAAAACTGGATAAAAGTGTCTCCAAAAGAGCACAGAAACTGGATAAAGCGTGACCAAAAAAACTGTATAAGAGTGTCTCCAAAAAAGCATTCAAACCGGAGGAAAAGGTCTCCCAAAAAGCATAGAAACCGGGAAAACATGTCTCCAATAAAGCACAAAAATTGGATAAAATAGGAGAAATTTGATCCGAGAATATGCAACTGCTTAAGCTCTGAGCCAGAAATAATCATCAGATATTTCTCTCTCAAAATCTAACGCAGGAAACGATTCACACAACGGGAACTCACACTCGTTTTTAATTATATTTCTCCAGGAAAACTAGCTTGCATTTTCTTGAAAAAATTGTCAACCGAAGGCTAGAGCTATTTTGTGTTTTACTTCCCGTATTAACCGACTTTCGTGTTGAATTTCTCTTTGTGCGTTCTTCTTAAAATCATTTTGCATTTTCATTTGTCCAGACACAACTTGCCGGAAAGCCCGCCGGACTCCGGATCAGAGCCGCCATATTCGCCACAGGACCCGAACGTTCATTCACCTCGTAAGTTTCTCTCCCGTTGCTATCTCTTTCAGGCTAATTGCCGCAAGTCTTCCCTCTTTTAAGGCGTTTTGGGTGGAATGCATGCGTTATGTCACGCGAGGCGTAACGCATAACTTACTGTCTGCCACCACAAATCTCCTTCAAATGAGAAATTCTGCAACCCACAGCAGAAGCGTTAGATAAGTTGCATGCCAAAAGTTTGAAGGAGCTCTTACGTATCATTTATTCATTACCTTCGTCCACGGGAGTAATATAGCCTTTCGAACGCTCTTTTACTAAACATCTTGATTCATTTCCATACATTGGGCTTTATTTGAAAATCCAGAACTGTTTGAAACCTTTCCTGTGGAATTTGATTACTTTTTTTGTGATGAATATTATATGGTTTGTTCATTTTTCTGGATATGTTGAATTATTCCCTGTTGTTGATTTTTTTCCGGTGTTGTATTGGCGTGGGTATCGAAATATGCACATAGCCTGATACCAGTGATACCTACACCAGTACAATACCAGAAAGAACAAATCAACAAAAGGTAATAATTAGCAATATTCTAAATTTTGGATAAAAATGTCATGCACTATTTTGCACAACACACCTACTGCAAATACAGAGGGTGTGCAGTAAAGACGGTTATAATTTTTTTTAAAAAAAAAAAAAAAAAAAAAAAAAAAAAAAAAAAAAAAAAAAAAAAAATAGTGGTTGCACAAAATGCAGTACAATTTTGACTCTTTGGTTCTCAATTTAATCATTTTGAAGTGCAGTACTTTTTTTCAACACTTTTGTTGCTCCTTGAGCACCTGTTCAAAACCTCGTATCCAGTGCTTTAAATACTGCAATTATAAAGTCGTAACATCCACCTTTTAAGTGATTTTTGGCCTGAGAGTACACATGAAAGTCATCAATATGATCATGTTTTTACAGATCAAAAACCAAATGTAGCCAATTGCAATGCCAATTTACAAGACCTCCTTCTGCAATCTGGTGGGTTGGGGTTTGGAAAAGCAATTCCGGCAGCCAACGAAGCAATTCTGGTCCAGCATTCTCCAGCCCTGACACCACTCCTAACTCAGCAGCAAGTCACACAACATGCGCCTCTCTCGCCCATCGGCCTATCGGCCAATGGAACAACCACAATCGGCATCCCAGCCCAAACGCACAATGGAATTTCATCTCCCGAATCACCTAACATCACCACAGTTTACACGCCTCTCCATACAACATCAACCAAAAAACGAAAGTTGTCTCAAGATAACCCTAATATCCTGGTCAAACAAGAACCTGGTAGGTACTTCAAAACATTCGACTAACAGCTTTTTTTAAGAATGCCTCCAACTCTCCTGGTTCATGCTTTAAAAAGCTGTCACCAATTTTTTAACTTTTTGAGAATTCTCACAATTTTAAAGCTCTGTTTCCTCAGTTGAACTCCTGCCCTCTCCGCTATCAGTTTATCAAAATGCAGCCTCTTAAAGTATTTTTCAACACACCTTGTCCCCAAAATTGCACGTAAAAATTGATAGGCATTTCAAAAAGAATTTTTCTGTTACGCTGAGCAAATTTTCAAAAAACTTCATCTCCAAAAAAGAATGGAAATGATTGTTTTCTTGTCCAAAAATTAGATGTCTATAATATCAGTTAAAAGTCGGAAAAATAGACGTAAAAATTAGGCAAATAAAAAAATCTACAGAGGTTTAACCAGAGTCGCTTCATTTAATGATGAATTCTATGAAAAATATCAAGGAAAATCCTTGAGTTTTGGCAATTTCGTTTTACCCTTCACTTGGTGTATGTGTTCTACAATAATTTAATACTGTAATGATATTGTCTCGTGTGTCCAAGGTCATGTCTGGAAAGTAACATTCATTAGGTCGATTAACACTGTCTAATTTTAATTTCAGCTGGAACTGTGTTCGGTGCAACAGAGCTTTCGCCAGATGCCAACTCAAATCACACAGCTCTAGGGAACAGCTCAGGGTTGTCAAACATTGAGGATGACTACAGTTATCAGGAGGGCTCAGGTGGTGCTGGTAGCGATACTGGCATGTACCTCGATTCAAATTTTCAATGTATCCGCTTTCAGCCCTTCCAACAAACAGCATGGCACTCACTGTGTGACCAGAATCTCAAGGAGTTGTAAGTACCTTTTTCTGACTGTATTGATCTCTTAAGTTCTTTTAGTGGGCTGAATAATCTCCCATGTTAATCAACAAATTTAGTAGAACGTATGAAGTCTGATGAAGATTATATCGAAAAAAGGAGGCTTGAATATTTGTTACTGTAAGGCTCAATTTTAAGAACAAAGTTGAACAACTATTTTCATGCTCAAAATATTTTCTCTCAACCTTAAAATTTCGACACGAGAAAACTCATGAGTCGAGAGACATTTTGCATTTACATAATGTACATGAATATGATACTCTTTTGAATCTCTCATTTAATTTGACAAGAAATTTTCATATTTAATTGATTTTACAGGCCTACCCCACATTACAGAGTAGATGCAGACAAGGGCTTCAATTTCTCAAATGCTGATGACGCATTTGTCTGCCAGAAAAAGAATCATTTTCAGGTGAATATGAATTTTAAGTTTATTTGATATTAAATCAATGTAGATTTTTGTCTCTCGGTCAGTGCTTTCCTATATTACCCTGACATAGACGCACCGGCAAGAGGAAAAGACTGACTGACCTCACTCAACCAACAATTTTACCCTAAAACTGAGCAGCTTTTACAATCAGAAAAGGTAGGCGGCAGTGGCTGCGATTTGGAGTCAGGGTCTGAGCTGTTGAACATTGAGCATTCCTGGCTCCTCGTTGCCATTGGTTGGAAATGGCACGGGGAACAATGACAGTAGTTGTTGTAAATGTATTGTCTTGCCGCATACAAAGCTGGGAAAAAAAGTTCCATTTCAAAACTGTCTAGTGTCTATGCCACAATCTCCTCCCAAAATTTGGGAAATTCTATAATTAACAAAAATTAAGCCAAAGCATTGAAGTATGCCAAATCGTTTGTAGTAAGAACAATAGATTGCATGCATGTTGTTTCATTGTCCTTTTCTTAATGTTTCTATTGGAAGAAGAAAAATTATAATTGTATTTGAATATTTTTACCATTGCTGAGTTATTCATCATTTATGTATGCATCCGTAAATTCAAACTCATTGGTGTTTTAATTACAGATAACGTGCCACACACAGCTGCAGGGTGATGCGCAATTTGTCAAAACCCCAGAGGGGCTCCGAAAGATTTGTAACTTCCATTTACACTTTTATGGAGTGAAAGTTGAATCTCCATCTCAGACCATCAAAGTTGAGCAATCTCAGAGTGATCGAAGTAAAAAAGCCTTCCATCCTGTCCTGTAAGTAATCCCCCCCCTCTACCCCCTCTAGTGTTGCCTACTATTTTTGTTATCTTTAATGGAAGTGTAATGTTGTCTTCTCCTTTTGTGGATAGCCAGCTTTTGAAAAATGTAAATTTGTTTATGTCTCTTAGTTTCTTAAAGAGTAACTCATAGAGAAAAGTAAAAATGATTTGCCAATCAGTAAATTTTAAAAATCAGTTGATCTATTTGACAAAATAAAATTTCATAATCTTATCAGGATTACAAAAGAGTTTGCTTATTTTGACCAAAAATGGCGAATAAATTTCGTAGAATAGATATATCCAGCATTATCGTGTCCAGAAGAATAAAACTGAAGAATGATCTCCAGAGTTAGTGTATAGAAGCAGAAAGAATTCAACTTCTGTTCTTATTTTTTATTGTTTTTATTCGTCTTTGTGTAGGTTTCTTGCATTAAAAAGCTTGAACCATGATTGTTGTTTAGTTAGCAACAGGAATACTACTAGACCCTCAAGATATAAACTAACAATCTCAATAATCTTTTCCTTCCAGAGTTGATTTGCACGGCGAGCAGGTAACGAAGGTGACAGTGGGTCGACTTCATTTCAGCGAAACAACATCCAATAACATGAGGAAGAAAGGAAAGCCAAATCCAGATCAGCGATACTTCTATTTAGTTGTAGGCTTACATGCACACTGTAATGATAATAGTCACTATCCAATTGTGTCTCATGCGTCGGAAAGAATCATCGTCAGGGTAATTAGCCATTCATTAGATTCCAATTCTTTATCCTCTGTTTTTAGCCTTGAAACAAATATCAAACAATCAAGGTCTAAATCTTAGGTTCTCTTGTGACAGTTGTGTGAGCATGCGCATCCACTTCAACAGGAAGCATCAAAAGTCATCTCCTGATACGTTTGAATTCACCAATATTTGTCAGTTATTGTGTACATCGACAATTAATTGGGTTTCATTTTTCAACTAGGAACTACAAATTCTAGCTCATTTTAAAAACAATGTATACACCATTAGTTTCCCTATTCACATACATGTATTTACGGATGAGCAAGAAATTGTAGTTCTTAATTGCAAAATAAGATCCAGTTATGAGTAGAACTACCATGTAATTTTATGAGGTTGTAAGCATCCGTGGAACAGATAATATGAGCTTGTTTTATGGTTGAGTTGCCTGGCAATTATTCCAAAAAATTTATTTAAAATTTTACTAGCCTGGAAATCCTTTCCATAGGCCCTAAAAAAATAGTAAGAATCTAATTCTCTAAAAAGAGGGCATAACATCCCTCTAATTCATTGCCGTGTGTTGCTCAAGATTTCCATAATTACAGTAGCAGAATATTAAGTACAGAAAAAAAATCGATTTTGAATTATTTGTAATGAAAAGTGAAGTTCTTTTTTATCTATTCAAGATATCAACAACTCAATATATTTGGTAAGTGTTGATCTGTTCTGCCCATCAACAAAACATGCAAAGATTTGCAGCACTTCACCAATTTGTTTTGAACGTTTTGCCTAAAGCCACTAGGCCTTTTTGTTTCAGGCGTCAAACCCTGGGCAGTTTGAAAGTGACGTTGAGTTATGTTGGCAACGAGGGAGCTCTCCAGAATCTGTGTTCCACGCAGGAAGAGTGGGCATCAACACAGACCGACCTGATGAGGCACTAGTTGTTCATGGAAACGTCAAAATCAGTGGACATATCATACAGCCGTCAGACGCTCGGGCTAAACAAGATATAGAAATAGTAAGTTTCAGAATGGTCATTTTTCCTTCCTTTTTTTCCAGGTTTGCAATAACTGTGAGTCATGAGTATTCGTCAAGTTTTTGCAGTGATATCTCAAAATAACACAAAAGTGGAAGGGGTTCGTGTAAGATACAGTAGCAGTAACCAATTCTGGCACAGGAAACCCAACTAAAAATTATAACTATAACTGATTGCCAAATCTAGTTCTTGATACAGTTATGCCACTGTTTACTCTTGTTGAAGCTTGTCAGCACTAGTGTGCTCTTTCATGTTCATTTTTTCACAACTTTGTGTCTTTGCAGTGTGATACTCGTGAGCAGCTCCGAAATGTACAGCAGCTAAGCGTGGTGAAATTCAAGTACACGCCTGAATTCGCCTCACACTTTGGGCTTGTATCCTCCGGTGACACTGGCATCATCGCGCAAGAAGTACAAAAAGTTCTACCGGAAGCTGTAACCATGGCAGGAGATGTTACGCTTGCGGACGGAACAAAATACGATAATTTCCTAGTTGTTAATAAGGTTGGTTTCCATAAGTTCTTCTAAAGCTTTTGTTTATCTAAGTTGTAATGATAGGATTCAAAATAGTTTTCTGATGTTCTCAAATAACACTATTTTCATGACTAGGGAGCGTTACACCAATAGAGTTATTAAGATCTTAAAGAATTTACATTTTGATTTAATCAAACTGTACCAGAATTCTGAAATCGATCTACATACATGGAAATTGAAACAATTCAAGACTCCTTGGCTTGAATTGTTGGCTTGATAAGCTTTTAGTGACAACGTCCAGTTGCTCACAGTTCACTGTTGTAGGTTATACTGTATAGAAATTCTCAGTTCAAACATATCGCTCTCTCCTATAAAATGGAAACCTTTTGTAAGAACATATTGTTATATTTTTCTCTAATAAAATGTATGATGGTTTTCTGTAGGAGCGAATATTCATGGAAAATGTTGGTGCTGTGAAAGAGCTATGTAAGGTGACAGACAACCTTGAGACTAGAATCGGGCAGCTAGAAAGAATCAACAAGCGGCTCATTGGGCTCAAAAGAGGCGATAGTTTGAAGTCCATTGCCTCTTCGATATCTTTTCGAAAGAATGGAAATATTAGTAAGAAGAAGAAACAAATAGACAACAATGATTTTTGCTCAAATCGTGTCATACAATGCACAATCGTAATTCTCATTCTAATCATGACTTTGTGGTAAGTTCCAGGTTCATCATAATTTTTTTTTAGTGTGTATGATTGTAGCAAGGGTGACAAGAAAGACAAAAAAAATTTTTTCTCGCTTCAAGCTTCAATTTTTCTCATTTCCATTAATTATCATGCAGGGTCTTTTTAAGAAGAGTGGACTTTTATCTTACACACTTCATACTTTCCATACATAAGTGGTTTTACTCACACGTTTCCACGAAGTCAATTAATCAAGCAAAAAATTTGACGGTTGTAATTTAAATTATCAGTAATCGTTCTGATACCAATGGTGTTCTCAATTACAGCCATGATTTGCGCTTCATAGTTTGTTTCATGAGGAACCGCCAGAGAGCATTCCCTTCGCTTGACAGTGCAGTGGAATCACCTTGTAAAAAAGTCAGGTTCTATGGCCATTTTGGCCTTGAGGACCATTAAAAAAGCGGTCATTATGTTTGGTTTGGCAGAGAGCATGTTGAAAATAGAATGTTTGTCTTTGGAATTTTTGTCTTTTTTATCATCATTCATTTGAGTTGTTTCAAGAAAAACCAAATATATGAAACTAGTTAGGTTCAAATTTTTTCCTAGGAAAGAAAAATTGAAATGTCTACTCCGGCAAGTCATTTTAAATGTCTTGATTGCTTTATGCATAAAAGTGACATTTAATTATTTGAACAGTATCAGCAAGAGTAATATGTAAAATCTTTCAAAAATTTTATGATGGGTTTACCTTCCCAAAATCTGTCAAGAACTTGACAATGGCTTTACAGAGCAATTGGGCTCGAAGTCAAATCGATAACTTTGCTGTTTGAAAGGGCTTCAAGGAATTTTGATGTTTATCGATACATGTTGAAAACTCAATGCAAGTGCTTAATCTTTACTTTGTTGAGTTTTGAAAAGTAATGTTGTCTTATCCGTTTCTGTTACAGCCTTTTTGCAATGGCTGCATTATATTTCTTCGAATACACAAATCGTAGTGGTGTTGAGCATCCTGTTCATTTTAGGTATGTATTTTCTTTTTCTTTTTTGACTCCCATGGTTGAAATTGTAGCTTTTGACAAAAAAGTTTTTTTTCACATTTTGATAAAGTTGTTCTAAGTTTTTCCCTGTAAACTTTAATTACACTTGAACTTTTTTACGGGTTTTTTTGTCATGAAAGTGTCAATTTTAGGACATCTTATTAATTGGACCTCCAGCACTCTCATTACATTCTCCCTGTTTTTTTTCCCTCTTATTCTTGAAGGTGAGGTGACTCTTAGTAACAAGTTCGGAGAGTTTGTCTGGGAGTTTCTTACCTGGCTGCTTTACTTTCCTGAGTTTGTGAAAGCAAACCCAGCACAACCAGCACTTACTAATAAAAACTAATATCAATCATACTATAAATGAATAGATAAAATTACTCGTGGATAAATAATCAAATGTAAATCCAGCATAAACTTCCCTCTTTCCTTTTTTCTTCTTGTTGGGATGTAGCTAGGTGTTCATTTTTTGTCTCCTGGTTACTGGACCTTAAAAATTAATCTGTCCATTCGTTTTCAGTCAAAAATTCGGTGGGCCATGGCTGAGACCTGCAGCAAATCTTCCCAATTGGGGCTATGGCCAAAATTCATCCTATATTTATCACTCTAACTACACCAACTACATTGGTCGGAATCAGCCTGACAAATCCCCATCAAAGAACTTCAGCCGTTTCAGATCGACTGCCCAACCGTACAATTCATCAGAATTCCGCGCTGGTAGTAACAGTCAGCTGAAACACTCCAAACATAACAGGTTTGTAAAATCAAAGCAGTTTTTGAAAATTTCTGTCTCACTGCATTTCATATTACAAATGGTCTCATCAAATATGAATAAGAACGCATGCACTGATTCCTGAAAAAAACTTGTTGAATATGAATATACGAATTCATTTCTACTTTTTCAATGTTGGGTGTGTTATTTTTGTATCAATGGTCAAATGAAGACAATGCGTATCTCAATCGCAAGATTAAAAAATCTGCGACTATATTGTTTTATTTTTTTAAGGGAAACTAATTAAAACTTTTCCTTGAAATTTTGTTCGCTTTTTCTTATAATGAGTGGAAAATATTCTCAGAAAATGTCACTAGAAACTGTCAGTTTGCTTTTCCTTAAAAAAAATAAAAACATGAATAGAGACTCACAGCGTCGCATTCCAAGATGAGCGTTTTCTTCCTTCAGCTATGGCTTTGTTCATTATATATGAAGAATATAAATGCTATTATTTGATCAGTGAGAATGTGCAAGTAAATCCTACACATCATTATTTTTTATATATTAAACTTGTACTGACTTTATAAGTGTTTCTTTAAATTAGTTACACTTACCATTTTTTTAAGAATCATCAAATAATTATGATTTAAAATCAAATGAAGAAAATGGTAAATGTTTCTTATAATTAATTGATTATTAATTCATTCCCCTTGCTAGACGTTCATTTTATCAATTTTTCCTTCATTATCGTTCCAGCAAAATGAAGCTTGGCCACAGCACAGCTTCAGTCTCTGTGGATGAAACAAAAGACCACACGGAAGACTTGCTAACCCCAAGCTCTGTTGTTCCACTCGGGAGACCTCTTTACTGTGAGCGTTCACAAACTCCGCTTCAATTTTTAAGCGAATCAGCGTATCCAACACTATGTCAAGTGAGTAGAGGCCTCCTCTTTCATGCATTAAAATTCTCTCTTAATGATAATTTCTTACGAGAGTATCAACTAAATCTTAACTTCCTAACCTGTCAAATTTCAGATGTTAAATTTTGAATCATTCTACAATTTTTAAACAATAAAAAAGATTCCTAGTTTTTTTTCTTATTTTTTTTCAATTGCAACTGCTTCTTAATTGTCAGTTTTTAGACTTGTCTAAGTCACTTTTTAATACCAAGGGGCTCACAAATAATTTGAAATTTGATGCAGCTACGCCAAAGGAACCTCAGTTAACTTCTGCGATACACATTTTTCGAGGTGAAGTGAGAATCAGCATTGGTGCAAAATTAATCTTATTTATTTTAGAAGAAATTGATTTTCCCAATTATTGGAAGCATTAACTTTTGGAAACATGTTGTGTCAAATATTTTAAAAACTCCTGCCCTCGTGTTCTTGGTTTGATTTTATTGATCTCTTCATCTTCAAGAACTTCAAACGAAGTGGCTCCACAAATCAAATTTTTATTTAATTCCTCCCCTTCATCTTCAATTCTTTAATTTTATTTAAAATGAGAAATCATGCATCAAGAAGGTTTAATAAAAATTACTTAGAAAATTGAAAACTTTCCTCTCTTCTTGGCTTGCGTCTTCCTCTTTTCTTGGCTTGCGTCTTCCTCTTTACTCATCAGTCATCCTAACTTATGTTTACTTATTTTTTTGCCCCCAAAAACAAAGGAAGCAAAAGAGGTGAGTGGAAACATGTTTTGCTTTTTTTGGTCAGTATATTAGGAGGGGCTTGTAAACTTTCAACTCATTGAAAGTGAAAGTGAATTAATGAGAATTACCAGTTTAACCAGTTAGCCTTATCAGTTTTAGCTGTTGTTATATGGTACTGCATATTCAGCGGCAGGTATTTTAAGGGTTTTAAGGGTATTTTATCCCTTACTTTTCTGCCTTTCGATTCGGTACACCCAGTATTTACTGCATTGTGTGCTCTTTTCCTAGCAAAATCTTATATTGCACCCTGTATCAACCTTTCGTTTGCAGCAATACATCGTAATGTTTGATTGATTGCTCAGTAAAAAAAAAGAAAAATTGAACTGAAATACATCGATGACTAAAAAAAATTAATAATCATAGGTACAGTTCTAGGAAAGGTGAGGGGATTTAAAAATGTATACAATCGATTTTTAAATATTTTTTTATTGTATCTAAGATACCAACATGTTTTGTATGATGATCTCAACACGGAAGTTGGTCTCTTCTTCTTTTTGTTTGAATTAATTTACTCTTTTCGGAATGTCAAAGTTTTTCTTATCTGTAAAGCTGCTCATTTACCCGAGGTTATTTCTTTTATACCTGACATTTTACTAATGATGTGCAATTTTATTTCCAGACATTCTGCTGTCTTCCAGCTTTACATAATTCGGGTGGAGATGAAAATTCTGGGCTGTCCCAGTCAACTTCCAATCCTAAACCAGACGTTCCTCCTGAAAATCATAACTTCGGACGTAAGTAGCTCCTCTCTAACTCTCCTTATTTTTTTAATTTTTTTTAACTGTATCAATTCCTTGAGCAGTTACAGCTTTACTTTTTTAAAGCACTGAAGCTAGATAATTTTATTCTCTACTGTTGTAGTAAATCAAGTGGAGACTAATTTTTTCAACAGGATTTATTTATTAACCAACACGGACACACCTAAATCAGGTAGCTATTGAACAGTAAAAGAGAAATCAAGGGTTGGTCTGCCTTTTTTTTAAATTCGCCCTCCCAATCAAAAAATCTCTTCTCAGATATTTCAATTGAAGAAACAGAAATCATTTAAAAATGATGACCTTTTTATCGCTCTTTACCCATGAATCGCTAAGATTTTTGAATCGTCGTATTTTCAACTGTAATTTTGTAAAGCAAAACTGAACATAATTTTGCAGGTTTTTCAATTTTAAGAACCTGCAGTCAGGGCCTTCCCATTTTTACATGTGACAGATTGTGACCAGCCAAGTTGCCCAGTTGGTCACAAAGTTTTTGCACCCTTGAAAGAGATGAAGAGTTTCCACCTGTACCTTTATCCTTAGTTTTAGAACTTTTCTTCTGAGGAAAAATTTATGTAAATGATTAAATTCAAGCTCTCCAGATTTTATTTGTTATAGTATAGAGATCTACGTGTAAAATAACATTCACCAGAATTGTGACCATGATTTGAATTTTATCACCACCTGAAGTGTAGGCGAAACGTAGATAAATCTCATCACATCTTAAATAGGCTCATATACTTTTCTTTTAGTTTTTAATACAATAATCTTCCTTACCGTGCCTGTATTATTTCTAAAAGAAAAACCATCTGATTCACAGGACAAATTCAGATTACCCCAGCAACAAATGCCCTGGAGGATCATCCAGGTAGTGGATCTGGGGATAGCGTTAAAACCATCACAGCCGACAACTTGCTCAAAAAAGAGGTATGTTTAATAGTGTTCAAACCCCTTACACTCACTCTCTTCAATTCAGGTTTCCCCATGAGCACAAGATATTATTCCTAGACGCATTACTTTTTTTTCTTTGTGAGCCTATGATGGTTAAAAGAAATAAAACAACTAGTTCTTCCAGTGTTTTCCAAAAAAATCGAAAGAGGTCTGAACTAAAAATTTAATTTTGAATAATGGTTATCTCCTTGCAAATAGATAAAGGAGAGGTCATATTTCTAAAATTCTGTAAAAAAGGTTTATGCCATCATACTCAGCCATTTTTTTTTTTTTTTTTTTATATGCATTTGATTATTATACGACACCCTTTCAAAACATTGGGTGAATTGCTCTGTTACCAGGCACCTTCGTGGCATGAAACCAAATCGTCCATTGAATATCTTGCGAGGCGCAAACGGAAGCGAAGGAATTCTGAAGAATGGAGTGACAGGGATGTGTTTGCCACCTCTGTGCAAAATTCAGGTAAATGAGCCAAACATGCATATTTTCATTATTCTAGTGGTATGTTGTGAGATTTATGTGTATTATCAAAGTCATTTCATCATTTAAAGCAGATCTAGAATTTCATATCTTGTGAATTCAGATTTTTTTTTTTTTTAAGACTGCCGAGTTAAGTAAGTAAAAAGTAGTAAGGAAGGTAAAGGAGACTGAAATTTAACCCAGTATATTTTTGGTTCTTACAACTTTCTCAAACTCACAACTGTTGATCTATCGATACACTCCATTAAGGCTGCTCTTGTCTGAAACGAGCGGCTTTATGGAAATTTTGCCAGCTCTTCGTACTATAAAACTGATAAACATGACATCAGCTCATTTCGGTCAGTTCCAAGAACTCCTATAGTTGTGCCGTCAATAATTTTCAACAGAACTGTTTTGCAGGCTTTTTATCAAGAACGGCTAGGACACCCCTAGTTGTATCTTTCTTATTTTACGACCATCACATCAATGTTATTTTTATTTGAAAATAAATTTCAGATGCTGATCAAAACGGAGTCCTGATGCAAGTGAGAGGGCCATCATTCAATGAAACCATCGGTCTGGACTATTGTAATGTGGTCAGTCCTGAATATAATCTTTGTCTGGGAAGATCAGCGACAAACCTTAGCTATGCAATTCCTCTCAGTAAATATCTTGCTGATCCCGTTATCTCGGTTGTCTTCAAGTAAGTCCTTCTTTTTTAAATTATTTTTTCTTGTAGAGACCTGCAGAATTTTTTCCATAGCTTTTCAATATTGAACAATGTACCGTTAACCTACTTTACATGCATGAAAATGTAAAGAAACCGTCTGACAAAATATTACTCACGAGACAGCTCTTTTCTCAAGTAATAAATTGATCTGCTTAGCTTTTCCCAAACAGTATATAGCAAGTTATTGTAGATTGATTTTATTAATTTCAGAATGTAATTTTAAATATGAAATTCGCCTCTATATCATGTGTCGTAAAAGGAGTGTTGTTGTCAGAAATTCAGTTTTAAGACAGTGTTGAAACCATTGTATACATAACTCTTACTTACTGTGTATTACACCATAAGTTTCAGCATTCTAAGTAGAACTATTTGACAGTTAACAGGAGGGGGAAAAAATCTAAATTTCACCTCATATTATTGATTGTCTAATTAATATTATTGTTGTTATTGACAATAAAAGTTATTGTCTAATTAATGATTTCCTCTCTCTGTTCAGGTTTACGAAAGATTTCCAAGGAGAGGAAACAGTGCGCTTTTGTCCGGTGCCAGGAGGCCGGCAAGAGTGTCCTGTGAGCAGACCAGAACACCTATACAACTCTTCCCAGGCTGATAAGCTGGTCGAACAAGATGCAAGCGGTCAGATCTTCAACATTGATATCTCAAGTTCTCTCTTCGCAACTTTCCGATACAGGATTCCAAGGATACAAACAAACCACGTAAGTTTCAAAATTAAAAAAAAACCACCAAGGGTGGAAGTTTTCAGAGTATTTCAAAGTATATCTTTTGTTTTGTGTACGTTTTAAAAATTAAACACTAAGCGGAGATACCAAAATTTTGCTATGGATTTAATAAGATGTAATTTTAAAAGCCTCATCTTGAGTCAGTTATCTTGGCCTTTGGATTTGTATTGCTTTTAACCTTCATGAATAAAATCAGTGGCATGACCAAAAAAATTGCTCAAGGGGCTCATGATCAGTAGTATTTGGACAAAAGTATAAAAGACAAGAAGTATTTTGGACAAAACCAGCTTAACTGCATTTCACAATGCTTATTTTTCCCCTCATGTTTTGTTTTTTTCAAACAGACAGCTAAATTATTTACATGTAAATAGGTTACAAATTGCCCAGTCGTTTGCATACTCCCTTTTATTTTACAACTCCCTTTAAGAACAATGTGTATAATTGAACACAATAATTAATAATAAATACTGAACTACTGAGCGCCTGCACCTGTGAATTACTCTTATTCAATATATATTAATTTTTATTGTTGCTGAGTTTTTTGTTGAAAAATAAAAAATTAAGCAACACTTAATGGTCCACTTCATATGAAAAAAGCGCAAAATTTAAAAAGTTATTAGTTAAAGTTAAAATTCTCTAAAAATAGTACCAATAATGAACTTATCGAAAAATTTTTGGATCGAGGGGGGGCTTCAGATTTTCCTGTCTTAAATTAGCATCACTATATTTCATAGATCTTTAAAATTGGATTACATTTTGCTATAGGAACTACAATTTCAGGCCTATTTATAAAAGCACTTATCTGCATCAGGAAATTAATGGAATATACGTTGTTTCTAAAATGAGTCAAGAATTGTAGTTTCTTGTAGCAAAATATAGCCCGATTAGTCTGTCACCTATTCGTCAGAGTACAGGTACACTCAACTACTTTAAAGCAAGCAAAGTTACAACTTTTTTTAATGATGAAAAATATCTTGCTATCAATGCTAGTAATTTCCTCAGATCACACGGTTTCAAAGGAAGGCTTGTACCCCCATTCAAAATATAGACAAATAGTTGAATTTCCTCTGGCCGTGATGTCCAATTATATTAGCTCTTTTTCTAACATCCAAGGAATTATAGTTGTGAATACTCTCGGTTTTAATCAACTGTTTTATCATTTCCCCGGCAGAATGTGTGCAACATACCTGGCAACAAGCTAGGAGCCTCTTTCCTGGAGTATAACATATATTTCTATCGAGACTGTGAAGGTTGAACCTCTTCCCATGTAAGTATTTACTAATCCTAATCACGCCTATGCTGTCATGCTAAGGAAAAACGCCGCACGCGCCCTCAGACGTTGCAAGCTTTCCTCCAACAAAAACTGAATTTAATGGGAAAATTGCAAATATTATTTTCCAAAATGATCAGACAATTTTGTACACGATTCAATCTAAAACATCTGAAAAGTTCAAGGAAAAATAGGCATGAATGTTGTCAAAAATACATTTTTTATCAAGGAAAATTTGGCGACTCTGGAATGTTCATACGGCATTCTTCCATAGCACGGCAGTATCCTGTCCACCAGTCTTTTCAAGGGACTGTTGCATGAAGAAACCAACCTAAATTGGACATATTTCTATCGAACGGAACTAAGCGCCAATTTGAGTTCCTTTTGAGGAATTTAGAATCCCGGATAGCGCGTTCTGTCAAACGGGCCTAAGCGCCATGGAAAAGCATTGCGAGTATAGGACGGAATAAGCCGGATGCCCGATTCCGCTGCCAATCCAAGCCCCCCTCTACCTTTCTCACCCTATGGCGCTTAGGTCCATTTGATAGAAATACGTCCAATTGAATCTCTCATTGTCAATTTGAAAACGACCCATCTCCGTAAAATGAAATTTTTTATGAGACAATAAAAACTACGTGGTAGCCAGAAAAAGAGTGTTTCCACGCAAAAAATGAACATCCAAGAAAGCCCGATTTGGGTAATTTTTGAATTTAGAGATTCAATTCAAATCGGCGCAAAACTTCCTGACTCAAAATCATCAAGTCAATTCATGATTCTTCATCAATCTACCAATATTGTATTGTAAAATTATAACTACACAGGAAAATTCATCTCTGGGTGAACCAAATTACCTAACAAAGAATATCAACCAGAAACAAAATATACAATGGAACGTCTCCTTAGTTAGGAACATTTTTGGTTTCTCTTGTAGTTGATAAATTAACCTGCAATGAAACAGATTAAATCAAAGATAGTACAGGATGACTCGTCACCTTCCAGGCAAAGTATCACAAGCGCCATGCGACGTTTAAAAATTTTCGCCGCCATTTTATTTCTTTACTGAGAAATTGTTGGTTGAATCTGTTTGGAAATTTCACTAAATTTTATCGGCAGCACAAAGAAAATTCAGTGAAATTTTCGGACAGCTTCGTTGAACAATTTCTCTGTAAAAAAATAAAATGGCGGCGGAAATTTTTAAACGTCGCATGGCGCTTGTGATACTTTGCCTGGAAGGTGACGAACTATTGTTTTAATGATGAAAACAAGAAAACAAGCATCTCGATCCCTTCCATCTCTCCCTTCATTTTATGGGAAGAAAAGACCATTCTTATTTGCTGAATATATGTGTGAATCTTTTCACTGAATGAAGAGTGTCCTTCTTAAGTATCAGTTCAAAAGAATCACAGTCAAAAATTTTGAAAACCTTGTTTAACTAGACTAACTTTCAATTGTCCATCGCCAAGTAAACAAGATCCATATGTATTGCGGTGGCTGAAGTGCAAAACCGGTTATCTCCATCGCGGCGTTTCAAAATCTCTGCTCCTCTTTTATTTTTTCAAAGAGGGACAAGTCAACTATCTGGCTTGAAATTTGTACAAATTTCTTGCTAATAGAGAAGAAATATCAAGGAAGTTTTCCAGAAATTAAGTCAACTAGTTTTCCAATGAAAAAATAACAATGACAGGAAATTTGTAACGTCGCAATCGGAAATACGTAGTTTCAGACTTCGGCCATCGATTAGCTTCAAGACATTGCGTTTAACTGCTCATAACCTTTTTGTAGTAGGTACACAGTTTTAACTATGATCAAAGATAGACCTTGTTTAGTTAGTGGTAACAAATTTCTTCCTCTCTGGACATCAGTTTTACTCTCCTATCTTATTTCAAATTTAATTTTTTTTGTTCTCTGAAAGGTGCTGAAAAGGTGCTAGTAAAATTTGAATGAACTTTCAAATATGCCAGTAATCTAGTGTAACTGAGGTTCTGCTATCTTGTATCAACTGTCTTCAAGCAAAAAACTGTATAGAGAGGACTACAAACCAGAAAAAAACGGTGCAGGCTGTAACGCAGTAAGTAATAAATACAAAACTACGATTATGTCAACCTAGACCATTGAATCGTCCAGTAGAACCTCCTGACTATGCCGATGCTAATGGCTATATGTTGCAAATATTCTTACAAACCCATAAAGTGCGGAGCAAACTACAAAGAATTTTATTCACTTGTGCATTTATTATTTTAGCTGTTTAAGGAATTAGTTTAAGTGTTGAGTGCCTAACATTTCTCTATTTTTGGTCGTTTCGAGTTTGCTGAATGTTAGGCCAAACAAATCAAAACAATCACTCTCTTATCTTTAATCTCCCTATCTCGTTAGTCGTAACTGTAAATTCATGTATCCTCAAGTCCCAACGTAGAACAAATTACTAATTCTAGCATTATTGACGGTATCAAAGGACCTAGGTGTAAGTGTACAAAATATGTAAATTATTCCAAATATTTTACTGACCAAACATTCCAAACTTTAATTAATCCTAGATAATTTCAATTTGATATTATACTGTTTCTGTTGGTGTAAAACTAACAATGAAAAATTTAACCTTTTACATTTAAAGGAAGGCATTGAGTCGTGACTTTTGAGTAGGGTTGTTCTTCCTCCAAAGAGATTGCTTTGGCCAATGATATTTGCGCATGAAATCATGCAAAAGTATTTGAGAAACTTTTTCTCTGTGCCATCAATTTTTTAACTCGTTGACTGACGGCCATATCAGACCTTTGCATCTACAAAAATGTTTTCACAGCATTGTCTGAAACTTTATGCAGTGCATCCAGGATGCTAGGATGAATGAGATATTGGCCCCTCTTGGCACAAGATGTGGTGCTGCTGCTCAAATGTGTACATTTTGCATGTGTCAGACCCACATAATGATTGTGGCGTCAGGTTTGTGTCCGAAAAACTCATGGACAAAACAATGGGACTATCTATTGATTTTCCATGTGTGGAGTCTGATGTACAGAAGAATGTTTAAAATAAACCTGTTTTGCTGAGTCTCAGTGTATCATGAAGCTTTAATTCTAACTATCATGATCAAAAGTGAAAATAATATTTCAAAGAAATTTACATTGGATCAGCGCTATTATATAATCCTTGGAAGACATGCATGGTTCTGTCTTGGCACAGCGCTGGTTTTATCAGTCCAGTATGAAATGTTATCTGCCCTTGTGCAATTTTTCTTTTCACATTCCCTTTAAGTGAGGGTATTTTTAATTTTATTATTTTAACATCTTAAATTGGATATAGTGTTTACAACTTTACCAAGTTGTGCGTTTGTGTGCTTTGACATTATCTATGAGGGTGCAACAACAACAGTATTTTATTATGCCACTTTAATGTTGCCATCAAAGTATCGTTTTCACCAAATATTTTCAAAAACAAAGACAAAGTTTTATCCCATTAAATTGGATGATGTTTTGTGAAGTAGTAGCGAAATTCTGCTTTGGTTTAGAGCCCAAAATTAACATGAAACATAGCCTCGAAAACTTTTTCAAATTTGTCGAATAGGCAAAAGGCTTTTTTGAACCGGTTGTTTTTTAATTAAACCGGTTAAAAATTTAGTAAACTATTGCAGCGGAAGTTTTGAACTATTTCAGTTTTTTGTAAATAAAAAAGATATTATTTTAAGTATTTGTTATGGGACATTGTACCCAAATCTGCAGAGCATTTTTTTCTTTTATCTTGACTAAGAAGTAACTTTTTTATTCAATACCTGTACAAGAAGTTTTCGTGTTCTCACTGAAATTTTTCAGGCTAGATGAGAATTTAATGTAATGTAATTTAATTGATTTTTCATAAACTAAGAGAAGTCCATAGTTTCAAGGTTCAACTCCATTAAAATAATCTGCTGACTTCTCCTTTATAAGTACATCACCATTCAATTTTGTTATGCTGAGACAGAATTCTGGACAAACTTGTTGTCTTTCAGAAAATTGAAGGACTAATTTGGTTTTTTTGGTGTCTTATGTTTTTGGTTGAAATCATTTTTGGAAAAATATTGCCAGTGTGCAATCTCGTATTTACACCTTAAGAAGAATAAAAAGAATATGAGCTATCAATGAACATCATTGATTTAAACAAATTGTAATCTCAGATTTTTTAAAATCTCCACGCAAATGAAATGAAAATCTCAATAATTATGTCGGCTGACTGTGTGACGATTTTTTTGTCTCTCTTTCTGCAACAGAAGTCAAGAATGTATCTGACAATTTAGATATTTCAAAGATAAATTCACTTTGAAAGAACAAATCATCCATTCGTTTGAGACTATTTGATTCTGTGATGTTCGGAACTTTCAAAATTTTTTTAGAGTTATGTGCATACATTGAGATAATTAGAACTTTGACCATTGAATTTACTTTCAGTACAAAAAATTGTTCAATGTACATATTTTTATTTTATTTTAAACCTTTGAATTAATCCTTTTGGTTTCTAATGAAGCAAAACAAAGTGATGACCAAAAAGAGCTATCATTGATTGAAAAGTATCAAGCACTTCAAACAATCTGCCTGTGAGTTATGTAGAGTTTCGTTTTAATAGATTTGTGAGACCGACTTCTGTTGCATGAATAAAGTTGGTCTGCATTATTGCTTGTTTGAAATCTCTTATGAAAATCTCATTTGTATTCTCCACATACAGTTAAGCAAGAATCTCTTCAAATCATGTTTGCTTTCGTTAAAATAATGAATGATTCATGTGTGAGTCTCCCATCTTGAAGGGACGTGGACCTAAAGTTGCGCTCTCAAAGGTTTAAGTTAAATGTTAAGAAAAATCATAAATCATAATCTTATTATTTTCTTGGTCCACTCAAAGCCATACGTATAACCATAAATTTGTGAGCCATTACTTTCTTTGAAGTTTTTTGTTTTAAATTAAGATTATCTACTTTACAACTGCTCATTGAGTTTAAATTGATGTGCCTTGAATTACGTTCCATAAGCAGCTAGAAATTGAAATTCCGACGGACTGTATTTGCAATGAGGAACTACTATTTTTGGCTCATCCATGGAATCTCGTATCTGCATAGAGAAACCAAATGGCACTTGCGTCGTTTCTAAAATGAGCGAGACATTATAGTTATTGCAAGTCTGAGGTAGTCCAAATCAGCACTGCATGACTTACCGACGGTAAAACTTTCAAACCACATATTTCGTTTGCTGTTTCCAAATCTCCGCCCCTGGTTTTTTTTAAAGAAGAACAAGTCTACATAATTTCTGAAGTTTTCACAGAATTTTCTTCGCACCAAAAATAAAAATCATGGAAGTTTTAAAGAATTCACCTGGAATGGTTTTCCATTAAAAAATGAATTATGACAGGAAGTATGCAATGTCGCAAATCTAGATACGTGGTTTTACCGTCATTATACTTTCAAACTAATTTTAATTGAGATGCTCTAGGGTTCCTCAAAAATTCTTGATTTCATAATTGATACATTCAAGGCTATTTACAGTCCTTTTCATAAAATTTCTGGTAACTTTTTCAGTTTTCATTTTAATGCTCATTAAAAGTTTTGTGTGTATTTCATAGAAGTATTAATGGTGATACAGTATTACATGTTGCCTTCAAAGTATCCGTCCACTTATTTCTTCTCTTTTCATATTTTTATCTCTATGTTGTTGTTAATCTATTGTTGTAGGTTGGTAACACCTATCAATTTTAAAAATAAGCTAATGGCAAAAAAATAAAGAAAAACAGAAAACGAGAGCCTAATTTTTTAACCTTTGCCTTTGGATCAAAATGTTAATTCATGTCCGGTAACTTTCTGTGATGGGCCATTAGATAAAGTTGAAATCAAAGCATTTCTTTCACAATGCATTATTAAATAACTGCATCAAAAAGTTTCAAAATTAATGTGTGCATTTGCTTTAGGGACCTTCACATACTTAGGGTTACCTACTGTTCAAAGGAAGGAAATGGATGACATCATCTATTGTTTGATGATTTGTCTAATCTTGATTAGTTCTATTTTGATCAGTATTAAGTATACATTTTGTCAACCCTCTTTGAAAGTCAGTTTTAAACTTTTCATCTAAACAAACTCTTCTCTTTCAGGAAAAAAAAAAAAACAGAGGGAAAGCAAATCCTTTTATTTGAATCTTGTCTTCTGGCTTTTCATTTCTGAGTATCTTTCGCTTTTTTGTTGAAAATAAATCTTTAAGAAGTATTGAAAATTTGCAGCTTTAATAATTTTTCTTGTGCATCAACTGGCTAACACACTTTGCTCTAAGTAAAAAAGCAGGTTATCAGGCAGATGGTAAAATTCAGGACATTTTAAAATGTTCAAGCTATCAGTAAAATTGTAAATACTCCAATTGTTTTCAGGACGACTTCCTACAGTCTTGAGATTTGGATGTTTAATATCTTAAAAACTAATGAAATAAATTGACGTGTATTCCCTTCCTATTTTTGAAATTGCATTAGATTAAATGATTTAATACAAAATTTAATACTTTATCTTCTTCTGCCTCGCAATTGGGCGGATTTAACTAGAATCTGCTTAACTCTATTAAACGTTGTCTAATTTTTAATCATGTTTTATTTCTTCACCAGAAAACTAAGCAACATTCTGACTTGGAATTCCGGACTCTCAGGAAAATTCAGAAAAAGTTTTAAGGCGTTGTGTTGTCTGGTTCAATGTTTAAGAATTAAATGTGAGAGAAAGATAGGCAACATCAAAGGCTGATTACATCCACCTAATTAGGGAGAGACAGCCATAGAATTTGTCCTTAAATTAAGTTTTTTAATCCCCATATTAAAGCTGTTTGAAGTACTTCATTCAGTCCAATTCCTGATTTGACTACTTGCCTGGAACATACGCGTGTTTATGTTTTCCCTTTCTTAACTATTTTTATCTCACCACAATAAAAGTCCATTGTGTAGCCATAACATAAAGGTGCAGATATTATTCTTTTATTGTTTTACAAAATTTACCCTGTAATATCTGTCTTATTCAATTTTATTGTATGTGTCATCCCAATCCTTAAAATCTCTTTGTATTAAAATCGATCAAAAATTGCCGGTCAATTAAAAATTTTCAATCTTCTTTGACAAAGTGCCGCTTTGTATTTCTTGAAATTTGTGTACAAATTTGATATTGTAAATTAATACCCATCACTTGTAATATTGAATTTACAATCTTATCATGTGTAATACTCTTAAATTTATTGTGTGATTAAGCAGGTAAAAATTGTTTTATTTTGTTAAGTTTACTCTCTCAAACTACAATACATAGATGCAATAATTACTTATGAATGTTTTCTTTTCTTTTCTCTCATTGCCTGTTTTAGCAACATCATTGTTTTTCAGACAAAGGAACATAATTACATTTCAACACTTTCAAAATTTGTCTCGCAAATTGTACAAAATTTGTCTCACACTTTTACTCAGAAACTGTTGGCAATATCTAAACGAAAATTTTCCTGGATCTCATTCTGATTTTACACAAAAACTGCTAATTTTTTACTAAAATCGTCATTTTCCTTTAGAATTTTTGTTTCGTTTTTGAAGAGGTTGAAAAAATTAAGATTTAGGGTAATAAAGTCGTAAGGATAATTTTATATCACTTTATTTTGTATCAAAATGCATGTATCGTTTTGCTAACTAATCTATTTAAAAAAAATTCCCTTTACACATATTATTCAACAGTTTGGTCAAATTTTCCTCATTCATGGGGTGAATCGCTTTGATAACTTAAGGCAGCTTCCTCTAAAATGGAAGCGAATGTGTTCGCAAGAACGGAGATGATGCCTCCAGCAAAAATACATCATTGTCATTCATCGAGAACCTGCAAAAAAAAAACGAGGATGGTGATAATAATTACTTTCTTTCACAACTTCTGTATTTCTCTTTTGATCAGTAGTAAATTAAGTTGATTAATAATTGTAATAATAACAAATTTCTGGCCACTTGTGAGCTCCAATGAACTCATCAAGGGTTTTAGACCAGAAAATCAGACTCAGCGGATCATTTCCAAGAGGACCAGCTTCATTTCAGCCCGATCGGAAAACTTTCAATTTAGGCTCTAAAATTTTAGTCTATGTAACTCCTACTATAATTAGCTATCACTCCTCAAAAAACACAGCGTATGATGTAATCCACAGCAGTGGTGCTTATAATTGTTTCTCCAACCTTGGTTTCATCCTTATCTCATGTGAGGCAACCAGCGCAAGTTTGTGTTTCACTAATTGTTGAATCAAAGGTGGAAGAAACCATGATGCACAGTGCCGCAATGGATATCATCATATACCGTGTTTCTTGAAGAGCAATTTACAACTCTGTTAATTTCGAAAACTTGGTGTTTGGACAAATTTTCCTCTAATTTTTAACCTGAACCATCAAAACGCCAGTCTACTGTTTGCGTACTTAGTTAACCCATTCTACTAATATTACAACCAATAAATGTTTTAATTTTATGCAAGAAATTCAATTCTAAATTTCATGGGATTCGAAGACACTTACCGAAATAGCCCTTTGTAGAGGTTGAATGGGCGATGGTCTTTCGGCGAGTAAATGTCAAAACAATTCAAGAGTGACACTAAAGTTCCAAAACCAGAGCTTGAAGTTTCATTGTAATTGATCACGAAAGACTTCCTGAAAACAAGAAGGAGGATTCCTTATCAATAACGAAACTACCAGACCATGCATCTCGTTTGCACTGTTTAAAAATTCCCACTCTAATTTTGTGGAAAAATAATAAATTAAAATCATCTCTTGAAACTTTCACAGGGTTTTGCAATGTTGACAACACACTTTTTAACTTCCACAAAGCTTAGGAAAAGAAGAAATTGCTCAAAGCAGTGTTTCATGAATTTTTTCTTTCATTAAATAATTACATAATTCTTTTACCTGCCGACAGAAAGTTTTTCGGTACATCTCTCTCTGTTGTTACACTGCTCCTCTTAGAGAGAGGAACTTGGATCTGTTTCTGAGATTAGTAGCATTATAGTTCTTCAGACTTCAGAATTTTTTCATGAAAGTAATAGTCATGCAAAAAAATGGTCAATCAATCCATAATTCACAAGCAGTTGACACAAGATAGGACACGTTACAATGTTCCATCTCTTCTACAAGGAGTCGATCAAAAGTGCTAAATGGACCTAGGTAAGTCGCTTTCTGTCCCTTTAATGTATCAGTTACTATAACAAGTGTTCAATAACAAGGGGCTCTCCTGAAACAGTTAACCTGTGGTTCCAAATGTAGAGAGGTAGTTTTAATGTGAAAATCTAAATGAATGAAACATTTCTAGATGTCAGGGGATTGCATGGTAGCCCTCATACCTACTTACCCTTTAAAGTTACGCAAGGCGTTGATGGCAGCCATGTTTGGTTCTCTCGCACAATTGGATATGTCATGCTCTGATAAATGAATTGTTGTGCTCGACAATAATTTATTGACTATTTCATTAAAGTACTGGTGGCTCTTCAGCTTGTGAGGGTGGTCGATCCATGCATCAACATCCCTGAAAAGAAATCATTGAAATGGAGACAGACCTTCAAGTGATAAGAGAAAAATAATCCTAAAAATGTGGCCTGAACTGTAAGTAACAGAATTTTAGAATATTGCTAGGATCACACTGTGCGGGAAAATGAATTAGAATTAGAATTCCAGAAATTTTCATTTGAGTCAAAAGTATAAACTCTAATGAGTATCAGTACAAGACTGAGGTTCAGCTCTGGCAGATTCCACTATTTGCAAGTTGCAACTCAGATTTCCCCAGAGAATAGTGTGGACCCACCATCATTCTACCATCCTGTTACTTTGAGAGATATCACTGTTCATTTAGAAAGTCAAAATTCTACCTTAGCAAGCAATTTTTGAGTTTTAACACATGAGAACGAGTAACGCAGATATTAATTTGAGATAATCTTGTTTTCTGAAATAAAATTACCAGTGTGGAAAAAAACAAGTATCCAGATGAGGTACTTACACATTAGTTTCTCTCTGAAATGTGAACATTTTTTGGTATTCATCAGATGCTGCTGAAGGAGCGATTGGTCGGCGCAATACCCTGGAGACATCCGGAATGATAGTGTATCCAGGCAAGGATTTTAACGTGCTACTCCAACCGATGAAATTTCTGAAATACAGAAATACATTTTAATTATCCTGAGAAAATGATACAGATGATGTCCACGCGGATTTGTCACAAATATATTGCAAGATCTTCATTACAAATACTTCATGGTGAGTTATCAAACGTTTTGGCTTAAGAACTTCAAAATTAAGAGCATCACAAAACTGTTTTTATTGAAGTAAAAACGAAATAATGATGAAATCTACCTTTCAAAACAGCAAGAAAAATTTCCACGTAGGTAATCTGTGTAGATTCTCATTGACATCAAAAATCCAAGTCCTGGAAAGTATTCAACGCGGTAAGCTTCATGCTTTTTGGATGACAAGTTTTCGTAACCTGTGCCAAAAAAAATAAATGAAAGTTTTTATGAATGTCCTGACTAATTTATTACATTCAGTTTTAATAAAAATAGAAAATTCTGTCATAAGAGTGACCTTGGACGAATGTTGCAGGTATGGTTTAAAAAATCATAACGAAAATTACTCTTCCCCTCAACATTTTTTAAACCCTGTTCATCTTATTCATGCAGGGAGACACGTCTCAGTAAAGGAGCTCTCGCAAAAGTGAAGAGTAAACGAAAATCTCCTAACACGTTTTCATTTCTATGAAACGTGGGTCAAGGAAAATCCTATGGGATACAGAGTGGAAGCTAAAGAGACCATTATTACAAAGTTTTTAATCATTATTGGAAATGGTTTACCAAAATTATTTTCATAATCATTAGCTTAAATAAATTCAAATATTTTGTTCAGTAGATCATAATTACCATAAGGGTTCCAGGCTGAGATTCCGATGAGACTCTCATCACCCTCCATGACTGGCAGAACTTGGGCCATAAAAAATAAGAAGTCAGGCGAGAGAATCAACTCGCTTTCAATAATAATGATGTATTTTTTCTGTGGATAAAAGTTGTGTGCTAAATCAAGGGCCATTTCCGTTTCACCTGAAATCAGGAAACATCAACTTGTTATCAAGAAAAACTCAAGAGCTCCATCATCTACAAACTCACTTTATTTTAACAGGGACAAAATAATTTTAGTCCTCAGAAATGTGAACGTTCTTATATTCTTAAGTAGGTAATGGAAGAAACTAGAGACATACCTACATAGAGTTTTCAAATGAGGGTTTATTAATCTTCAAGTCTCTTGTAAATTTGGATTTGTCAGAACGAAAATATTCGGAGCTTTGAAGTCCATTTCAGTGTCTTTTGGTCAATAAATTTAGGTATTTTAAAAAGCACGAGTGCATGATGAACCCGCACCCTGGTTTGCAACTCTGTAGGCTTCCAATCATAATTAATTTTTTAAATGGGAAAACGCTCAGCATCATATTTTGAAAACCTAGTTTTATTTTCTCTGATGACGAATATTCTGTGAAAATTTTGAGGAATTTTTTTGGTTCTTTCTCCTTAGATAAAATAAACTGGGAATGGAAATTAAAAAATGATTTACTAGTTTTTGCAGTTTTACTGTCGATATGGTCTTTGGGGCTTTATAAAGGCTTCTCTGTGGAGGTCCATACGTACAAAAATAGTGTCTCACTATATATTGATACCCTAAAAAGTGTATGAATATTATTTTTTACTACCTACGTCTGCATGAGAGCAGAAATTTCACTGCAACTGAGAAGCTCACATCGTTAACTGTCCTCCTCCTTCATTTTTAATGATCTATGGAAACGGAGCTAAAATTACAGACAGAAATGGAAGTTTTTAAATTAAAAATATCTCACTTTGATTTGAATAGCTTTGTTGGTAGACATTGCTCAAGAAACCAAAAAGTTTCGCCAGGAGTGGGATATGCGTTTGATGGGCATAGTGCAATAAGCGAACGTTGACCGGCTGGATTCCTGGCTGATGAATCAAAGAAGTCAGAGTCATGACCAGAAAAGACAATGAGTCTGATTCATTTTTTCCGCACAAAACCATGATTGGAGTCGAGTAGGCGGCATTCCCAATCAAGCTTTTGTTTGTCAGCAATGCGGCACCAATTGGTTCATGACGATTGTTTCCTAGAAAATGATGGGAACTGTCAAGCGAATTGTTGAAATATTGACGACAAAGTTAGTAATACATTTAAGATATTAATCAAAAAAATTTCAAATTTTTGTGATATCACAAGAGTAGATTTAAAGTTACATCTCCACAACTGAAAACAGAATCTATCAGAGAATTTTCGAAGGAGGCAAATGTTGAGAGCAGATATTTCATCCTTTTGTTAAGTTACTTAGGTACTTTTGATGTAATAGATTAATTAGGCTTCTTAATTTAAATATCTTTATCGTTACTTAAAAAACTACAAAAAGATTCACTTATCAATGTTGACAAGAGGCAGGTGCCCAGTTGTAGAAAAATCAACTGAAGTAAATGAATTTCATTTTGGTTTAAAAGAAATTCAATTGAAAAATATGATTTGAATCAATGTCACATTATCTTGTACGTTCTTGTGCATAAATGCCATGTTGAATTTTTAGAAACATATGGAATCATGATTAAGAGAATTTTCAAATATTTTTTATTGTCAGTTAAAAAAAAAATACTGGCTCTAATGATGAGCTTTTTGTAAATTTGTGGAGGATACGATTTTCACGGACTTTCCAACTTTTTCAGTATCCCATAAACCTAGGAACATGATACAACTACAATGACATTATTTCCTACCTAGACAAAATTCATCACAGATAAGCTCAGGTGCTGTATCGCAGAAAGATGCACGGAGCTGATTACACCGCGGAAAAGGATCCGGAGTGATTGGAAGTGGAACAACTGGAAAATCAATCAGTAATAACAGAATATCAAAAACTTGATGATATCCCCCTAATTCATGATTATAAAGTGCATAAGAGTGTAAATATGAGTGAAACGTGTAATATGATTATACTTATGATTATTTAGGAGAAGTAAAGGAAATTGAAAACACCAAAGCATCTGATGATGCCTCACCGAATTTTATAAATTGAATACATTTGCTAACTAGGAGGATTTTTTAATTTTTAACTTATGTCCTTAATTGATGTACCTCTCATGTAAGAAACTTGACTTTGTTTAAATTTGTAACGGCATGATAAATTAACAATTCATAAAATATTATATATTATTAATACATAAAAAGCAAAGAATAAAAAGGTGCATCATTAGACATAAATTCAATTTTCAAAGAGCGCATACCTATTAGGTGATGGTTGAGTTGGTGAATAAGTATTTCAAAAAATTCAAGGAAAAAAGTTCAGACAATATGTATTACGAATTTAGGCTTTCAAATAATCGGAGGTTTTAAAGTTCATTAATATTCAGACATTTTAATAAGTTTCGAGGATGATAATCATTAATCAGATGTATAATCCAACAGACTCCAAGACGAGACAAGTCTGCAACTACTGACGTGGTAAGGAAGAACACTATATGAGCCTTTCAGGCGTTGCCAAATTTTCCAAGACAAATCACGAATTTTCAGGGAAATTGCTGCAAGTTTTTCTCCCAATTGATTCGAGAATTTCATTCGAAATCAGATCTAAATTACCTATCTGAAGATTTCGGGAGAGTATATTTACCTATAACTCTCCCTTAAAAAAAAAAAAAAAAATTTATGGGAGGAACTTTGGCGACTCTTGAATGTTCATTCGCGGTTTTCCTTGGCACGGTAGAGCAGTCATTGTTATGTGCCACTCAAGAGAACACTTTAGGAGAAAAAGGTAAAATCTCATCCATAAAAATAATTGTAATTTGTGTGTCTTTAAAACGATGATAGCATGCTTACTCTTCTTAGGAATACAAAGTTGTAGATTAATGGGCTCTCCCCACCAACCGTTCTTTGCATTGTGCAATGTCTCATACGGAGTGAAGCCAGAGATGCCTTTTTGAGATATCATATACCACTGTGAACGATACTGAAGATCTTGGATCTTACCACTGCCTGAAAAAGAAGAAACTTTAGTTTGCAAAAAACCAATACTCCTCGTATGTGACAAGGTGAAAAATGACAAAACCGTAATTTTATGAAATTTCAAGGCAATATTTAATTAATAAGAAAAGTAGCAGTAGGTTTCTAAATTGTACATTTTCAGAAATGTATAGATTTTCTTAAAGTTAAGATTTAAAAGTCCATGCAACTAAGATAGTTTGTTTAAATCTTCTTTGGCACAAAAATCTGCACAATTCAAAGTTTCAGTCCCTTTATGCAATATGACTACGGTCCAGGGCCGGATTAAGGGGGTGGCCACATGGGCCGCGTCCCATGGCGGCTGAATGTAGGGGGCGGCAAATTTTGCAATCTTTTTGAATGTAGGTATCAAAAAAAGATGATAAAATCGGATTCAGAAAATAAATTACAAATGAGAAAAGGCGACAAAATCTCTCACTTCCTGTAAAAGTAAAAGTATAGTAATTTCTAATTTTGTCGTCTTTTGGTGATAGGTACAAGAGACAACACCTTTAATTAGTCGAGTTAAGAGAGAAACCAAACACGCAATTTGACCTTGAGGGGAGCGGCTTAGAGAGCAATGATGACGAGGACTGACAATGAGATGAAAAGGAGAAGCCCTCAGCGCGGCGGTCGGCATGAAATGCATAGCGCCTATAAGACTGCAAGAATACCTCACGCATTGCGTCAAACACCGCGGGCAGCAGCGGTCGGCGGGAAACGCATAGCGCCTACAAGACTACACGAATACTTCACGCATTGCGCCAAACAGTGCGGTCCGCGCAGCGGCGGAAGTTAAAATTATTAAACCGTATTTATGTATGTTCTTTCATAATTTTTTCGTTCGTTTGTTATAAACGGAAGACCTTGTCCAAACAGGGATAGGTTTACGGAACTTGATTTATGCGTATAGTTCCGTGAACTTTTGTTAGTGTTGACAGAGCTTTCACAAAAAATGTGTCCAACAGGAGTAAACGCGTCTCATACACCCCTCCCCCACCAGCACGTTCACTTAACAAATGAGAAGGGGGCGGAAAAATACAGGCGGCCCATGGGCGGCAAGTAGGTAAATCCGGCCCTGCTACGGTCAAATGGAAGTACCTACTGTATTTACGTAGAAGTTTTCATTTGAATCAAGCGAATCAAAGAACAGCTAATTGAAGCTTGTGAAATCATACCTAATTGAAAAAGAGCTTTTTTGGCTTCTGATGTAAATTCTTTTGATGCTTCATCAAAAGTGAATATAATCAGAATGTCATCTAACTCCATCATTTTCTGCAGCCATTCTTCCAACGTTGGGGATGAAGGAGCTAAGTATGTATCAAAATTGTGTACAGCCAGAATTTCCCCGTGAAAAGGATCAACGATGGCCGCATTCAACCCTCGTCCTACCCCATTCACACCTTCTGCCAGCACACTATGGCAAAGAAGAAAAAGACAAAATTACAATAAAAACAACTACCTGTTTTCAAATAAATAAAATACGAGGACTAAATTATACCTAAAATTGAATCATGTCTTGCTAAATTGACGGTAATTAGAAAACCTTAATTGCTGGAAGGCAAAAAAAAGAGAGATAAAAATTATAGAATGGTATGCTTTGGTCAGTTTACTCATGATATCGAGAATTAAACTTTCAAAAGAAAAGAGGTTGGGCAGTTTTTTACGAAAGTCAAAAATGAGCGGAAAGTCAACTGTAAGCTGAACTTTGTGGCAGGTTGCAGCAGCACTTAAGCGGTTTTAAATACAAGGGAAATTTGAGGATTTTGCAGGAGTGTGGCGCCACACTCTGTGGCGCTGGGCCCGAATTTTAGCCGAGATCCGAGCGTGGCGCCAAGATCTGTGACTCATTGCACCGCAGTCAGAGTCTTATGCTAATTTTTTTTTCCATTTTCAGGACAGTCCTGCAAGACTGCAATAAAATCTTCAAACGTGGTTTAGGTATGGTCGGTCAATTACTAAGCAATTCAATTTCGACAAGTGTGCCATTTTATGATGCATGAATTCAAATACATAGCACAGTGCAACAATTAAAATCATTTTACAATTAAATTGAAAAAATATTTAACCATGAAATTACAAGATTACAAAAAATTTTATAAAATGGTCAAATTTCCATGTGTGCCAGCGGTAGACAATTTGCAATGCAAAAAAAAATTGCAACTTATTTAAAGTTTATAACAATGAATTAAATGACAGACAGTGAATAGACAACACTTATGTGAAACACTATAAGAAAGGCAATTAATTGCAATCGGTGCTACTTAGAGATGAAGTAATGTCTGAAGAGTCTCAGAAAAAAGATTAAGTTATGCAATTAATAATATAACTTGTCATGTACTTAATTATTAAATTTTATCATATATCTCCGGCAGTATGTATGTCTACTGCCAGTATTTGACCAATGCTGCAACGCAGAGGGTGCAATGGTGCATAGAGCAGTTAATCTGAGGGTTTCATCCCTGGTAAAGGAATACATTACTTACTATTTGCCAAAAACACATAATTTAGGGAAGTCACTTTTGTTCTCTCCAGTATAGAGATGGACTGGAAAGGTGTCGTTCATACACTCATAAGGAATTCCGCAGTTCGGTAGGATCTCTTTAATCTCGAACGATGCCGAATCCCGGATGTGGCTTGTCCTGCCATCTGAACAAAGTGATATGATATTGATCAATAAAAATTGTAAATTAGGAAACAGGAGAGAGAAATCATGCCGTTTTAGAAATTTGAACATTTTTGGAGAAAAAATGAAATATATCTTGTAACAATAAACAGGAGCAATCCCACCTGGCAACTTGCAAAAAATAATATTATTAAGAAGTTAATTTTGGCAGTGCTAACATTGTTACAGATACTTCTGTTTCGCCTTCATTTCTCGAGGTAGGCAAGAAAACAGCATGGGTGCAATAATAGTTTGCTATTCGAGGATTCAAGTCTTGTGCTGTCTTGCTGTCTACAAATCTTTGAAAAGTATTAATGAGATAATAGAGTTAGTTAACAGAGTTATCAGTATTAATGAGACTACAGACAAACTCCAGAAAATGCTCTCTAGTACCAAAAGAAGCATTTACTTACTTATTTTATTTTTTTATTTTTTCTTGGCTTTATTTGGTTTTTTTCCAAGATTATGATGAAAAATATGCTATAATAAAAGCAAAAGAAGAGAGGAGAAAAAACTTCTTTCATCGAGATATAAGGCATAGGAAAAATTGGAGTGCACAAATAAATTAGATGCAGACCTTGAGAAATAAGGGTTGTATTGCTCAGCTCACCAAAGTCACTGGTAAACTCAGGGATCCAACATTTGTAGAAATTGGATGTGAAGAATGAACATGAGATTGCTATAAAAACTCCTCCAAAAAGAATCTTCGGGTTCGCTGAAAGCAATAAATACAAACATAATGAATTGATTAGCTCCACTGAATCTAAAAAATGCTATTCTGAAAAACGGTGGATAATACGAGTGCATGGAGTTCACTTAACTCATAATTTCACAGCGGATGTCCATTTATGACTAATATGGGGGCAGTCTCAGCAGATCTTAAAATGCCTTGATAAAAAGTCTGAAAAAAAGTATTCCATTTGAGTTAAAAAAAAATCTAGAATGTTGCTGTGCAAAGATGCAGATGTTAAATCACCTCCGCTATCCAAAAATGCAAAGAATTTACTAAATTATTTGGGGGAAAAATCATAACTGTACTGAATTTCCAAAAATAAAAATTATGTAAATCCACAAAAATTATTGATGACTAAAACGCCAACCTTGGAAGTGTAAGAATGAGCTAACTCGCAGGAGAACTCACCTTTGAACATAAGACTTCTTGTAACAGGCAGTTTGAAGCTTTTGCGATGACTTCTAGTTTCATAAGTTGGGATGCGGTCTTTCCTTTCCCACCAACCAGGTGTAGGGAGAGGAAAACCAGCAGGAACTATCGCAAAAATGGTGCTTATGCAGTGTTTAATAAAACACTAAAATTTATCGTAGAGGCTTCCTTGATGGATCATTTTCTACTATTGGGGTACTTTACAAAATAAATTTAGGGCAACCACTTAAAAGCAAACTTTAAAGTTAGAAGTAAAATGATAGTCGGTTGTCGAAGAGTTTCAACCAATTTAGTTTGAATTGAAGAAAATATTTCAAGACTTAGAATAGATGTTTAAGATACGATAGAATTCTACTCATGAAGTGTTAAGGTTAAGTATCTGTGGCTTGAATCCTTTAACATTCAATCGGACAAAACTTCAGGAATTCTCCTGAAAAAGACGGATTATACCTCAACAACTCACTAAATTTCAAAGAAAATGCGCACGAAAGCCTTGTACCTAAGTAGTTTGAGAAGATATTGGTGGTGAGCAACAATTTGACTCGGAGAAAAACACAACAAACAACAATCAAGAGGGAGGTTAATTCAAGGCAAAATGCTTTCATTTCGTGTTATCGCTGGCTAGGGGATGATACTCGCTCACCAATCGATTTTCCGACCGGTTGGTAACGCGGAAAGTCACCCCGCGATACAATACCGAGTCGGAATCTCGAAAAGGTGAGGGGGTGTTGCGGGGATGAGGGTGGAAGTTGAGAGACAGGGGAAACCGATCAAAGACGCAAGTTTGATTTGCGCGCGCGCCAGCGCCCGCGCAAATCCAGCTCCTCGCGCAGCGCTGCCAACCTGATCCGCGTGTCACCGGCCGCAGTGATGCAGATGGAGTAGAGGGAAAGTTTCCGAAACCGACGATGAAAATAGAATGACTGGTCTGAATCTGGGTTGCAAAAGTGAAATGAAAATTATGAAAGATGGAACATTTTTGCGGAATATTTTATATAATTTCAGAAAGCTATGAAAAATACGAAAGATATAAAATATATTTTCAGGGCTTGGCATGTGACACGAAATTGAAAAATCACCAAAAGGCGAAAACCATCTGCCTTTAATTTAATTTTTCACTTTATTTCAAAAAACATTTTCCATTATCTTTAATGTTTTCCTGAAATTTCAAGATTTTATTTTTCATTAAATATTGCAACCCTGGTCTGTATTAGCCCCTTAAGAAAGGCCAGTAGCTTTATATATCTTCTCTACTTAAGTATATATCGAGTGACCCGGGCTGCAATAACTTGCAATTACAGGGTCAAAATGTTCGCTGGTGTGTCGATGTGTAGTGAGTGTTGCTCGCTTACCAATTGCAGGGGCTCTATTTATTGGATTGATTGCAGTAAAATTGTAATTAGTTGCAATTTTGTTTCTGCATTGCAAATTGGGTGTACTTTGAAATTCGTTTTATAGATCGTTCATTGCTGATGCATGCCAACTGGCGGATTCCGGCGTCGCTAACAATAACCCTTGCTGACTCCAGTAATTTTCATTACCACTTATTTCTTATTCTATTTTATTTATTCAGCAAAACTTTCCCCTTAATTTGTATTATAGTCCAAATCATTATTGTTTTCTTTAATATCTATATATTACGCACTTTTACTGTAAGTGTATTTCATAACTGTGTAATTTATTGCGACAATAAACAATTAAAAAAAAAAAAAAAAAAAAAAAAAAAAAAAAAAAAAAAAAAAAAAAAAAAAATAGATCGTTCAAAATTGGCCCTCATGGACGAATTAATGTGCATAAATATCGCGACCTTATGGAAGAAATTCAATTGCATTACATTAAATTGCTGCCTTTTTTTTCACATACGTATTTTATTTTCAGTGCACTGTGCTTCATAGGATACTACTCTGCCGAAAAAGGCACGTTGCCTACTAGAGATGAGCGCTGGTTACACTGAAGAAACAAAAACACTCAAGTGGCAATGAAGTTCGACGGACCCTTAGGCGATTTGATCTGCAACTAAAAACTCTGGCCGGATGAAATTGAAAATTTGGAATAGGCAAAAATATTGAATAAAAGAGACAAAATTCCGAGGAAGTAACCGTTTACTATCACTTGATCAGATACATTTATGTACAGATAAATACAAAATATAAAAACAACACGCGTACAAAAATGCAGTTCTAGCAAGAGGAGACTTTCTTACACTGGACAGGTACCGGAGGAAAATAGTTGACCGCTGAAGCTTACATCGTCACCTCTTAAACTTTTGGAAATAATGGACGACATTGCTGGATCCAGCGAAATGGCAACATTGTCTTTTCTTCATTTAAACCCGAGGAAATATATCGATTCTTGGAGAGGCCAGGTGCTCCGACAAGAATCGATTATTTGACATAGGTTCAAATGGAGGAAACCCGATGTTGCCGAATTCTGGGGCTCTTGCGGAGATACGCCCTTACGTCAGAGGAGCGACGAATTGTACGGCAAACGTCTTCACTTTTCACTACGGAAAAACAGCATGGGCCAAATTCAAACTTTTCTGAAATGCAAGAGAACAGCATGTTGATGACCGAAGTGCGAAACCACGTATCTCCGTTTGCAACCAGTGGTGTGGCGTGAACTGCGATATATGGATTGTTAAGCCATTTAAATCTATGAAAAAGGATCAGGATAATCAGGGTGTTCGCAGCGGACACCTTAATAATCGATTCTTTACCATAGGTTTAAATGGCAGAACAATTGATACATCGCAATTCACGCCACGCCACGGTTTCCAACGTAGCAGACTTCCGACCATACTTCATTTTTTTCTTGGAAAACTAGTTGACGTAATTTCTCAAAAACTTCCTTGATGTTTCCTCTCTGTTGGCAAAATATTCTGTATAAATTTTCAGCCATTAAGTTCGCTAGTTCTCCTTTGAAAAAATAAAATATGAGCGGCATTTTTGAGACACCACGATGAAGATACGTGGTTTCATATTTTAGCCATCTATATACATTCCGTTGCTTTTCATGGAGGGGGCCATTTGGCTTAATTTTTTTTCTTAATTCTGCGCGTAAATAATCGACCCCATCTCATTCCCTTTTATACCTCGTTTGCCTAGAATTTAGAGCAATATTTTTGCGATTTAAGCAAAATCAGCAATTCTGTCGTGCTAAAGAAGAAAGCCGTATGAACATTCGAGAGTTGCCAACTCTCCTTCGATAAAATTTTCATTTTTTAGGATGGATATGCATATTTTTCCTTTAAATTTTTAGAACCTTTAGGTAAACTTGTGAACTAAATTATCTGAAAAATTGGAAGAAAAATATTTATGAGTTTATCAGGAAATTCGTGTTTTAGAATTGGAAACTTGGCAACGCCTGAAGGTTCATACGGCGTTTTTCCTTAGCACGGCAGTATTCTGAACATGATGCGCTGTTCCGAGGCAAGGTAGTGTGGAGGTAAAAGTTCAGGAGCGTATCCGAGTGGCCTGCGGCAACGAATATTATGAAGAGAAGAAACAAAGCAACTGAAGCTCTGGTCAAAATTCAAAAGTTAGCGTTGGAAATTTGAAGAAACAATTATTCACTACAACTACAACCAGAACAGAGACTATCAATATCGTGGGAATTTTCGAGCTGCGAATTTCTCTCTTCTCGACGATGACGTCACCAGGAATGATCGTATCACGTTCCTCACTCTGCAATTGAAAAGAAGTCGTTTAGGATGCTTGAAATTGCGCACATGCTAAATTAACATTATGCAAAAATTAAAAATAAAATTGAAAGTCTTGTTCGTACGAGCTCTCATTAAAAGTTTTTATAGATAGTGCATGCTTACTCCGAACCATTGGCCAATGATTTGGCCCGGATCAACTCATGAAATCGAAGAAAATAAAACGGCATCGCACTAAAAACAAAAAGATGCCCCAATGCAAGATTGAATGAAATTATTGAGATAATTACATTTAGGTAATGGGAAGCTTTTTTACTGAATGTCCCCATCACACATCGAGACACTACATTTTTTGTTTCCGCGTGATTTCGGGAATCAATTCGTACTACAAATCGATGACCAAAGTGCGAAACCACGTATTTCCCCTGGTAAAAATTGGCGATAAGAGCTGCGTTTCATAATACCATAGGAATTCTTATAGCCGGCTAAAGAAGGCTACAGAAAATCATATATCTGGCTGTAGAATGCGGAGAAAATCATATGGCCGGGCTATACGAAGCTATAAAAAAGTATGCAGCTGGGCTGTAGTTCCTATCGCCGGGCTTTACACTTTATCGCCATTGGCTATAAAATGCTATAAGAAATTGTGTAGAAATTCGTGTGCTTTGGAAATCATTAAGTTTGATACGGAACCACCTTAATATTTACAAAACACACATTATATTTTCCTTTAATACAATTTTTTTTTTTTTTTTTTTTTCATCAATTTAAGTGAGAATAATCCATACAGGATGTGCAAACATTTCAATATCACGAGTTGAATAACGCTGACTCCGCCAGATTAAATATTAGAGCCTAACACAAAGCGGAGCGGCGACGCACTGGCGCCTACATCCTACAAACCTAACAGGGATACTTCTCGCATTGCGCAACGCGTGAAGTATCCCTGTTAGGTTTGTAGGCGCCAATGCGCGTTTCGCGCTGGCTGCCCGCCTGCCGCAGCGGGCCACGGCGCTTGAAGCAACTATATCACACCAGAGGTATTGCACAGTATCATACGAAACTGAAGGCGCTCTAATAAATTGGTAATGGCAGACATCCATCAAAAGTACGGAGCTTTCCTCGCAAAATAAATCAAGATACTACGGCCCAAAAAGAGAGCGGTATAGTCGAAAAACTCACTAAGTCCTAGCATCCGTAATTATTGACGTTTAGCATACACTTTATCGCCCGGCTGTTGCTTAGTCGCCATCGGCTATAAGAAGTTGTATAGCCGGCTATAAAAGCAATTAGAAATCTTACAGCCGGCTGTAGGTCTATGGTATTTTGGAACACTGATTCTACTGCCAATTTTTACCAGGGTCCGTCTGCAACATTCCAGACTTCCTGTCATACTTCATGTTTTCTTTGAAAAACTAGTCACCATATTGTTTCGAAAACTTGTATGGTTTTTTTTCTCTCTCGGTAGAATATTCTGTACAAAAAGCTATAAATTTGGTTTGTTTTTCTTCGGAAAAATAAAATAGGGGCGGAAATTTTGAAACATCGTGATGAATGGACGCGGTTTCATACTTTGGCCATCAAAATGCGTCTAAAATGAGAAACAGCAGAGTTCTCTGTCTTTCAAGGCAAGCTGGAAATACCTTCACAATTTAACGCCCTACCACGCAAGAGTAGGCAACATGACCTGCACTGAGAAACTCCGTCATTCGAATGGGGAAAGGTTTACAGTTGATGTTTTAAGTTTTAAACACTTGCATATTAAATGGGGCTAGCCAGCCCAGCGATGATGGGCAGAAGAGATCCATCTTCCTCGTAGCACTTGAGAACGGCTCCCCCCCCCCTCCCTTCTTTCAGGTGAAAACAAGTAACGACAAATAAGCGGGCATATTGTCAAAAATAACAGTTGAAAAATAATTTGACGTCTGAATTCTTATTCTTTGAAAGAAATTAAATTTTATTTTTGATTTTTTTTTTTAAAAATTCCCTTTAGTAACGAGCCATCGTTTCATGGCAATCTCTTTGGGTAACTTCTACTGAAGATTACTACCTACTTCATCGACTCCAATATTTGTTTTTTGCCCCTTCTTCGATACCTACGTAAACCTTGCGGAGCGGAGAGAAGCATGCAACTTATCGAGCTCTTGCGTCTGCTGTGGTATCACTCGAAATTGAAGGCACTCTCTCATTCGTTTAAACCAACGGTCAACGAGGCTGGAAGTCAAGTAATTATGTCAACGGACACTCTCAGCCCTACTTATCTGATTATGTAAACGGATACACTCAGCCCTACTTATACGAAGGTACTTGCGCGCATAGCTGATTAATTTGAGCAACAGGTCTACTTTCGAATCACGGCCAGGATATCAAAGTTTTGAAGTTTAGAATTTTTTGTCACCGTGAGCCAGCTCGCAGACGTCTTTTTCTGTAAACTTTACGTTTTTACGTCGTCATTTTAACCAATTTCTAATACAATAAGGTCTTGATTATCCATGGTCATTGAAACTGGAGCTACTGCAGATAGCCCGAAATTAAACAATTTGGCTGGGAAAAGTGATCGACAAAACTGGATTTTAGAAGCCTCCATTAAAACACTCGTCAAATAATGGATAAGAATGTAATTATTAGTTGTTAATGATGGGCAAATATTAACTTAACAGAGGCAATTTTGGCAAATATCATTCCTCGAGATTCCTGACGATAGAAGATATGCCAGATGGTTAAAAAGACATAATTTGAAATAGTTTTTAGGCAAACTCTGTTGTTCAAAACGTCAAAACCCATTCTTAAAAGCAAGTAAAGGTGACTTAACAATTTTTCCCTGACACGTTCATTATTTTCTCTGACATTTCCCGGTTTTCCCTGGCCGTGGCAACCCTGGGTATGGAGATCCGTGGTTTCGCACTTTAGGTCCAGTTACACGATCAAATTGAGCCATCAAGCTGAAGCTCTGATTGGTAGAAAAATACCTGAGGTGAGGATGCGACCAATGAGAGACCCAATTTGATGGCTCAATTTGATCATGTAACTGGACCTTTTGGCCATTGATGTGAGACCGTAAATGAGCCTACCTTGAGTGCGTATTGATGAAGGAAGTTGATCTCGTCGTGAAGGCGTTCGACCTGCCTGAGGGCTTTTTCCGTGGCAGCGGCGAGGCCGTGTGTCCCTGTAAACCTTTTTTCGTTGGGCAGATCAATCGGCCGCCCTTGAAGCCGCAGTCGGACGAAGGATGTGCTCGCATACAACACCCCTAGGTGCTTGGTGTTGTTCCGCATCATTTGGATGGCATCAGCAACGCTGCAACAACATGAAACACCACACCTTATCCACAAATCGATCGAATACTTGACATCGCCACCTTTCGGCCAAAGTATCACAAGTGCCATGCGACGTTTCAAAATTTCTGCCACCATTTTATTTGTTTACAGAAAAATCGTTCAAGGAAGCTGTCCGAAAATTTCACAGAATTTCATTTGCAACACGAAGAAAAATTCAGTGAAATATTCAAATAGATTCAACCAAAAATTTCTCTGTAAAAAATGAAATGGTGGCGGAAATTTTGAAACGTTGCATAGCGCTTTTGATATTTTTGCCGGAAGGTGACGATATGTTCCCGACTCATAAGAGCACAACCACACCAAAAAAAGTGATATCGATGGCTGAAGCGCGACACCACGTATTTTTATTGCAGTGTTTTAAAATCTCCGCTCCTGATTCATTTTTTCGAAGAGAAACAAGTCAACTTCATAGCTTGAAATAAGTAGAGAATATTCTACTAAAATAGAAGCAAGATAAAAGAAGTTTTCAAGAAATTCAGTTTGCTGTATACAGTTTTCCGAGGAAAAAATGAAGTATGCCTGGAAGTCTACAACAACGCAAACAGAGGTACGTGGTCTGGCGCTTTAGCCATTGACATGCTAATGATATCATGCTCGATATAAAAAATCTTGGATGCTGGCTTACTGCCCTCACAGTTAACTTTATATCCTGGGAATGCAAACTTAACCACCTACAAATGCAGTCAAAGTAGCATGTAGCATCAGACACATTTTTGACATCCTACGTGCTAATGCAGCACATTATTTTGTTCCGTACATGATTCTTATAAACAGGAACAGTGTCGGATGCATTCGAACTTTTCCAAATTTCATCTGAGAAAATATAGATTTTCTTGAGCACTTTCGCACACTATTCTTTGAAATTTCGGGAGAACTCTACTTTTATTGAACGTGGCGTTTTTGCAATTTTTTTTAAACAATTTTACACTGCCTTTTCTCAAAAATTGTCATTTTACTGGAAAAAAATCAGGCAACATTCAAATGCTTTTATGACTGCTACTCTTATGCACGACGGAACAAGAAAGGTTGAATAATCTCGGAAGCGCAAGCTAGCATTTTAGGCCGCTACCACCATTTTGGATTTTTGAATCTTAAAAATTCGACTTTAACGCCAAAAAATATCCCCTAACACCAAGTTTCAAAAATATCGATCTGACAAGTGCCAAGATAGAATTTCAGGCCGCATACACAATTTTGGATTTTAAAATTTTAAAAATATGAGTTGTATTCAAATTTCCCGTCAAAAAATGTAAGCTGCTACTAATTCTCACAAAAATCAATCGAACAGGAGCCTCATGTCGTATGATCAGAGGGATTCTACACAGAGGTCACCGATACCAGTCAATTTACATATGGCAGTGCGCCTTCATTTCCATCTGATACTGTGCAACACTTCTAAGGCGGAATAGTTGCACAGAACGCCTTCAACGGTATCGCGTCGACTTGATGGCGGAAGATAACAATTACCGTTGGAATTGCACTGTAGCGCGTTCGCACGTTACACGTTTCTTATCACTGACGGTGAGGTAATACACATTCACACGTCAATTTGCGACGTTGCAAGTTTGCCACTGCCTACAGTTAATGCGGGCAAATCAATGTGACCACTTTACAATTTGCCATAATTTTTCCGAAACTAGATGAGAAATATTATTTTAGCGCTTCATTCAAGTCCATTTGTACCCTTCCGTTAAAACGGAGAAATTGAGTACGAGTAGGAACCTTCGAGCGATCAAAAGCGGATCCGAAATTCATAGCCTTTGAAGTAAACGGTCCCGAGGAGTTGGAAAACCGCCTATACAGCGGTGTACCAAAAGTCCGTCCCACCCCTGCTAACTTTTGAACGAATTGAGCCAGGGAAATGAAACTTTGGGAATGTTCCTATCTCAAAGGGGACCATCTTTTGGGGGGTCAAAATTTTGGGGGCGCGGGGGCCCCCAACTTTTTTTTTCAAATGGCAACCCCTATCTTGTGATACATCATTCGAAAGAGCATAAAAAACTAAGAATTTTGGCGCAAACCGCAGATCAATATCTTAATTTTTGACCGACTTATGATAGGTCAAAGGTCAAATTTGACCTATTTTCAAAAAATCATAACTCCGGTTCAAATTATCGTAAAGAAAAAAATAAAACGGGGAAATTTACCAAATTGTGTCCGCTTTTAAGTAAAAATTGCAGAAATCACTTCGCTGTAATTTTAAGGGGGGGCTCGGACCCCCAAATACGTCAAATCAAAGGTCATTCAAATTTCCCGCGAAAAAAGGCAATTTCCCCTAGATTTGCCTCCACATTATCTCAGTAAGGTAAAAATTAGTTCAACATTACGTTGGCAAGTCCCCAAATTTCGGGAAAAGTTAAAAAAAAACGAAATTTAAACGGTCAAATTTAATCACCTTAAATTTCGTTTTTTTTTAACTTTTCCCGAAATTTGGGGACTTGCCAACGTAATGTTGAACTAATTTTTACCTTACTGAGATAATGTGGAGGCAAATCTAGGGGGAATTGCCTTTTTTCGCGGGAAATTTGAATGACCTTTGATCTGATGTATTTGGGGGTCCGAGCCCCCCCTTAAAATTACAGCGAAGTGATTTCTGCAATTTTTACTTAAAAGCGGACACAATTTGGTAAATTTCCCCGTTTTATTTTTTTCTTTACGATAATTTGAACCGGAGTTATGATTTTTTGAAAATAGGTCAAATTTGACCTTTGACCTATCATAAGTCGGTCAAAAATTAAGATATTGATCTGCGGTTTGCGCCAAAATTCTTAGTTTTTTATGCTCTTTCGAATGATGTATCACAAGATAGGGGTTGCCATTTGAAAAAAAAGTTGGGGGCCCCCCGCGCCCCCCCTGAGGGGGGACCAAAAATTTGACCCCCCCCCCAAAGATGGTCCCCTTTGAGATAGGAACATTCCCAAAGTTTCATTACCCTAGCTCAATTCGTTCAAAAGTTAGCAGGGGTGGGACGGACTTTTGGTACACCCTGTATAAGCAAACTGACTGACAATCAGTGTTGTTATCAGCTCGTTTTTGCGTCTGCGATGTAAAGATTGTGAACTTTGATTACATTGACAACGATCACTGTGGCATCTTCATTAAATGTTTCTTTTTTGTAAATTCTGTACATTTTAGAGAAGAACTTGGAGAGCTTTAGGCAGAAAAGGACTCTAGGCAGGGGAATGAAGGAATAATGTCGACCAGGTGAATTGCATTTTGCAAAAAGGAACCACTAGCATTGCAATGATGCTAAGATTGTGCAACTTCAACCTTTGCAATAAAATTGCGGAAATCTTGAAAAACTATGAAATTTAGATGGTAATTTTTGTCTTAAATTCACAGTTTTTAGCGAGTAAAGTAGAAACTATTGATGAATTATCGGGCTTTTCCTCCAAGACAAAAGAAGTTGCACAATCTTAGCAACATTGCAATGCTAGTGGTGCCGATGGCAAAATGTAATCCAGGTGGTCCTCGGGAAGCTTGTCCCTGATATATTCGTTTCAATTTTGTCGCTGAAGTGCGTTTCATTTACAAATGAGTCGAGTCGAGAGAGTAAAATTAATTTATTTTTTATTTTATTTTTTTTTCAATTTTTTTTTCAATTTTTTTTTCAATTTTTTTTTTCAAATATATAGCGTGAGGGGGTTCCGTGAGAACATCTAAGACCTTAGAGGCATAATTTCTTACGTTCAGCTCTATGGATGAGGCGTGCTTTGCGTCATGGCTTTTCGTGAGAAATCATGGATTTCTAGGGCCAGCGGCAGAGACAGGTTTGTCGAAAGTTATGGCGCTTCTGTATGTCTACACGTGGAGCTTCAGTGGCGAGAACAAATTTAAGTAAATTAAGTTTTACAGAAAGCTTGGCTTTTACCCACCGTTTCAGCAGCAGCACAGCGTAAAACATAGACAAATTATATTTTCCGATTTGAGGCTTTGACGAGAAATCGATTGTTGAAGAGTCCGTTTCGAAAACCTTGATGATCGATATTTTTCCATAAGTTCAGATAGTAGATCGATTCATCTCACACGACAAACCACTGGTGCGCGTGAAAACGACTTAGCGCATAAAATATCTGGCTTGCTAATAAATGTCATTTCAGATCTACATAAGTTAACCGGTCTCAAAGAAACACTATGTTTGTTGAGCAACAAAAACTTAAAATACAGTGATGCAACAATGAGATGCACAATACTAAGAGTGTTGTCTCGCGCTGTGGTCTCATAAATTATAAGTTATTAGCCACACAGACTGACACTTGCCCAGATGCCCACTGTAGTCTGTGGGATGTGAATACATATGCACTCGTTCTGACTTTTGGCAATTGCCGCAAACCGAATTTTGGCTTTCCGTTCGGCAATTTTTCACGACAAAGTGGCGAAGGCGACATCTGCCCTGGACAAAGTAACGTGAACTGACACCAAAATTACCCAAAGCCTGAAAGTGACGAGACTTGCGTGGATTTTACAACGCTGAGTTTTGTTGGGTGATCATAAGTAAGTAATAGATTAGTGAAAAGTAGTGTGATCTGTCCGAACACCTGGCTTTTGGGTCCGATGCTGGCAAAAATTTTCTTTCATGAACACAAACTTGGTATTCTTTAAAGCGTCAGTGAATACCTTGCATGTGATCTCTTCATCTTAATCCCATTTTTCACACTGCCAGCGCTCTCTGTTAAACAACCGCACCGGGGCTACGAATCTGCCGATTCACTGAAGTTCCTTCTTTTCGCTGAGTATGCAATTTAATCTCCGAGGAGTTAAAATAGTTGCTGGTCGTCAAGGCAAACTTGATCAGGGTTTAAGGTAGCTTTTCAAAACTAAAATCAATAACTTTTCGGGATTTTTTGAAAAGACACAATTGAATTTGTCTTTCTTAAAAGGACTTTAGCGCCGTGAACAATAATACAAGAAAAGTAGTTGAAACTGTATAAATCGACCAGTTTTAAACCATTAAGTAATTAAAGTTGTGATTCAAGAATTAAGAGCATTAATATTTTTGAGCCCTGCGATTTAGAACTGGTCAATATAAACAGTTTCCATCTTTTTTTCTCGTATTTTTAATTCTGGCACTTACCTAAGTCTTTGATAAAGACCGATTCATTTGAATACTCTTACAAAGCGAAATAGCTCTTGTTTTTGTTTCTAAATAACTGAAATACCATTTCCGGAATTAAGTTTCTAAATGTACTAGTTTCTATAAACAGACAAGTACTTTCATGGTGGAGCCAGAAATAGTGTTTCCGAGTAGCATGCAGTTCGATTGCACGTATTTCTGCCGAACGGTACTATAGACGAGTGGGTAAGATGGGGTGTGCTGGGCGTATCCCGATTCCCTCCCGCGGTCAATTTTTATAGCCCGATTCCCTCCCGAATATTTTTGGGAAAACCAGAGTGATAGCCCGATTCCCTCCCGCTTTATTTAACGATTTGACAACTGAGGACCGACAGATGCCCAATACTGATTACAGCTGGAACCAGTAAATGTCGATATGAGCTCGAATTGTGAGATAAACGGCATGCACTGGTGTATCCACCGAAAATGCATCGTCATTGCGCAACTAGGAATCAGTGTTCTCGCGTATCTCACCATGGCCGTTTCTTTTGAGAAAATTAAAAGTGAAAAAAGCAAAGATTTGTTAGTAGTTGAAAATTATAAATTTTGTTTTCACAAAGAACTGAAGGATGGAGTGAGAAGGTGGTGCTGCGTTAATAAAAAGTGCAAGAGCTTCCTAAAAACTGACGCACTATGACACACTCATAGAGGTAAGCAACGTTGTCATTTCCCTATTTTGATTTTTTCACTTCATTTATGTCGTCGGGAGGGAATCGGGCCATGCCGATCCTGGGAGGGAATCGGAACCCCCAACTCCGGGAAGGCATCGGGCAACTCCCGGTGTGCTCAAGAAAGCTTCGTAAAAAACTATGTTAAAGTGGGCGTGATTCCTTTTGGAGAAATGGAAAGCGGGATTTTACATTCTGTCAAACGGAACTATGCACCAACTGAATGCGGCACTCATGAGCCATGGGCATAAGACAAGAGCGTTTTGGACAGGGCTCATCAGTTAAAGACTCGGAACCGTGGCGGAGGCTTCGTCCCCGCCGCTGACGTCACCGGCGCTTTTTAATGCTCATTCATTCTTACGGCCCTGGACTAACGAGCGTACCCCTTCTTTCCCACCTGTCTCTGGTTCCGTTTGGTAGAAATACGTCCAATTGGTGTTTTTACTTACTGACGAATGAAATCGACCAAAATTTACTGACGTAGAAAAATGACGCCATCGACTATATTCTCATCCGAATATGTCACACCCATAAATACGCATCCTATTACTTTTCACCAATCTATAAATTTCAACCACGAAGACACGATTCAATGACGCGCTGACTCATTCCGAAAGCGAAAAAAAGTCCCGTCTTCAGCGCACGGCAACACAGTTTAAAACGCGGGTTTCCTCTCGGGGGGGGG
>NW_017547116.1:1093756-1177218 GCF_001854935.1 Bemisia tabaci
GGAGAAGAAGGGGGGATGGTTGTGCGGCACGGATGAGATAATTTTGAACTCGGGCCAAATGGAGCAGAATAATAAAAGATTTCGCCAAACTAGAGTCGAAACGTTTATGGCGTCAAACAAAACAGTCGCTTTTAGCGTAAAATCCGCGCTTCCGTTCGAACTTACATGTTTGCTCATGCAGGTCGGAGTCGGTTTCCAACCCGGTGCCAGGTGATTTTTCACGGCGGTGCACGTCAGCGCTTCGCGATGTATCGATTGATCTACCGTTTAAACCTGTGGAAAATGATCGATAAACAGGGTGTTCGCGACGAACACCTTAATAATCGATTCTTGACCACAGCTTCAAAGGATAGGTATCGAGAATCGATATTTCACGCCTCGCCATGATGCGCATCCGTTACCGAGGTTTTAGGGCACGAGTGCGGATCGGAATTTTTGTGACGTTAAATTATCGTGGCTTTCAATGAAGAGGAAGATAGGGCAGAGAACATTTTTAGGTTCGCACTAAAATTTGCATGGTGAAAAGAGTTCAAGGGCTCACGATGCACACAGTTGGACTGTGTTATGCTAACAGGAATGATCGCATATTCTGCTTTAATTTTAGTGACGATAATTTTAGAATGAATGGAACGTAAAATGGAAGTAAGTTTTGACGAATGGATGGTTTGGAAGTAAAAACAGTAAAATGTATCAAATGACGGATGAAAAAACTTTATTTTCACAAAATTGTAACAATAAGAGACAAATAGTTTTTGGAGTAGGCATGAATAAATGACTCCTGTGACTCGACTATTTTTTTCAAATTGCAAAAAGAAATGCATTCTATGACATATTTGTAGAGCTATTGATGAAAGAAGGGTCATCAAGTTAACATCGCGCGAAATTACGGGAGGACTGAAATAGCTCCCGGGCCTCCCAGGCCCGGCTTGGGAGGACTAGGGTTAATTAGATATTTTCCTTTTTCATTTATTAATACAGAAATACTAATGACGATTGATAGATTTTCCTGTTCAAAACCCTAAAAACTTGATAGCATTTCCCTTTTCTTACAGACCTACAAACTAACGTCATCACGAATAACCCCCAAGACTGGGTTCACGATCGTGCTTCGAACTGAACACGTGATCCGAGTGACAGCGTACGCTGCTCCGCGCTGATCTCGTCAACTGAAAGACTTTTGTCCAAGGTCAGGAATCCATACCATCGTTGCCATTTTTCGCTATCATTCCCCGAAATCTCGACGCAAATGAAATAATTTCCTCATCAATTTGGCAACACCGTTTGGCGCTTTCGGGACGCGTCGAGCAGAACCGGAACGCCCGGGCGGGCGAGGCGGTGAAAGCTCGAAGGGGGGGGGGNGGGGGGGGGGGGTCCAAGAGTGATTGACTCGGCGTCCGAAGCTGGCTGCAAAGATAGACACAATTCTGTTTCGATTAAAATGTCAAAGTTATTTTTGACCGAGAACACCGAGCCAAATATTATCACACATGAACTTACGTCGGAATGAATGTCCGCCCGTCCCCCCCCCCCCCCCCCNNNNTGGAGCTGACTCACGCAGGACTGTGTATTGTGCCGTGCTAAGGAAAAACGCCGTACGAACATTCAAGCGTTGCCAAATTTCCTAGTAAACTTATGAACATTTTCCTTCCAATTTTTCAGATAATTTTGTTCGCAATTTAACCTAAAGCCCCTGAAAATTTCAATAAAAATGTTCGTATCTAGCCTCAAAAATGAATATTTTATTTAAGGAGATTTGGCAACTCTCGAATGTTCATACGGCGTTTTTCCTTAGCACGGCAGTATTGGGCAGAACGGTCATTCTCACTCACGGTTAGACGAGGGCAGCGGTTTAAAAAACGAATCGCCGCACAATGGATCGAGTTAATAGGAGAGGTCGGACAATATTTGGAAACTTTAAACGCGTATAACTCCGTTTACACAAAATTTCGAGGTTCCAAAAGTGGTTCCGTCGGTTTTCTCGTGAAATTGTCAACTCAAAGCATCCCTAGAAATGTAAAATGTGACGAAATGAACACAAAAATTTACAGTTTTAGTCAAAAATTTTATGTCCGATCTGTAATTGACTCGATCCACTGTACGCCGCGCCATTGCGTTTCATTGGATTTTTGTTGTACTCATACAATACTGCTTTGGGTCATTGGCAAATTCAGCAAATTGGCAACGTTTTTTTCCTCATTTAAACCTATGAAAATGAGTCGATTTTTGGAAAGGCCAGGTGCTCCGACAAGAATCGATTATTTGACATTGGTTTAAATGGAGAGAATTCGGTGTTGCCAAATTGCTAGATCCGCGCCTCTGTTTAGGGTACTCCCCGAAGTCAAATGCATAGGATTGCGATATCTGGACCTAAACTGGGGACCTCCAGAAGTTGCGATGGCTCATGATACTCTGACCTAAGCTAAGGATTTCCATAAGAGAATCACCCAATAGAACTCGATAGATGACAACTAAGAGGAGGCATAAGCATTTCAAAAAAAATCAGAGCTGGGAGCCACGGGGCCAGGGGCGGACTGGCAGTCAAAAAGTCAGGAGGCGACCTAGATTTGGGGCCCTTCCCCCGGATAATTTTAAAAATTGTACTCTTTCAAAACGCAATACAAGCATTTTTGGAGTCAAATTTAAGAGTATTTGTACTTCAAAATAACCCATTCTCAGGATTCTTCGGGGTCCTTAGAAGTGATGAAGGGGCCCCAGGAGCCCACTAGATTTTTCTGTAGGTATATGAGGTATATTCTGTATTATAAGCTTTAGGCAACCTTTTATGTCTCTTATAGAGACGAATTTTCAAGGAGGCCTTATAGTGACTGATAAGGAAAATTACAACATTACGGGAATAAAACGATGACTCGAAAAAAAATCGCCGCGAAGGCCCCTTCGGGACCTCCGCGGCAAATTGTTAGGGGGCGATCGCCTCCCCAACCCATGGCCAGTCCGCCGCTGCCATGGGCTATAAAAGCATACAGCCCGTACCGGATTAAAACGTTCTGGATTTAGAGTTCGTAGCTGCAAGGCCAGAGCTACGGTTAAGGCTCTAAAATCTAAATACTTGGGTCACTGAATCCGCAGTGGACGGTACGTTATTTAGTGATTGATAGCAAATCTCGGTTTCAGAATCGATTCTCTAGAATTGATCTGAATCGGCTAGGAAGAATCGATTCGATTCAGAGATCGGGTCCGAAATAACAGAGTAAAGCTTAGCCGAAAACAATTAATTTATTTTTAAAGTATTTCTGCATTGCATGGGTAAGAAAGTTACAAACGTCTTTTAGTGTAAAGTACAACGCTTTTGGTGGTCTTGGAGGAGGCCTGTTCACCTGTTCACCTTCATTTTACAAAGTAGGCAACCCGAGTTCCCGCGTGGCACATTAGTGGTATCACTCCCCCGTCTTACATGTGGCTGGCGTTTATTTAACAGTAAAATCACGCCGAAAATAATCGGCAGAGGAAAAAAGAGACCATCCGTAGTACTCTCTGGTTTATTCTGAATTTTTTCTTCAGTTACAGTATATTATTATGGATGAGGCTATTCGTCGGTACGGTACCGACGGATAAATGGCTATTCGTCGGTACCGTACCGATGAATAAATGGCTATTCGTCGGTACCGTACCGATGAATAAATGGCTATTCGTCGGTACCGCATCGGTGACATTAATTAATAAAAATGTGTTGTCAAGCCTTGGTCCGAATGAACAAGCAAACGCCATCTGTGGTGCTCTGTTGTAATTACACGGAGATACTAAGTGCCGATAAACCGTGTAGCCCTGAGGCACCTTATCAGAAAACGTATCTTGACCGCTTCGAAAATGAGCAGCGTACTTTGTTCCTTTAATCGCACCGTTGCCGACCGACAATCTGTGGAAAATCCCCCCGAAAAACGAAAACGGAAGAAAACACCTGCAAATGAAACTAAAGGCACCACCACCCGAAAAAAGAAGCGTTCTTGATGATTCTTTTGACAGAGTAGTACATTTCAGTATTATGATGATTCATTTGACAGTGAAGTACATTTCAGTATTATGATTATTTATTTGACAGAGTAGTACATTTCAGTATTATGTGAGAGTATTAAATACATAAATTAAATTTGGAGAATATTTTTTTACAACTCGTGTTGGGTTTTTTTTCCATCTTTCATCCAATTTTTAGCTCTTAACTTCCACCAAAATATTATTAAGAAATCATATCTTTAAAATAATTTACGTACTAAAATCAAAGTACGGTACCGAACGAATAGCTATTTATTCATCGGTACGGTACCGACGAATAGCTATTTATTCATCGGTACGGTACCGACGAATAGCTATTTATTCATCGGTACGGTACCGACGAATAGCCATTTATCCGTCGGTACCGTACCGACGAATAGCCACTTCGTATTATTATTGTGAAAACAGAACCTCGGTCGTGTATATAGAATACTAGGGGGCTACGCCCCCTGGCCGCTACGCGGCCCAACCCCCTGAAGGCGCTCCGCGCCATCAATGGGCCGCTTCGCGGCCCTATATTTACCCTCCTATCAGTGTTAGTTTTATTTTTCCCCTAAAAAATTACGATATGAGGTATACTTTAATTTTAAACTTTACTTAAAATTACTTTAAAATTAAAAGGACGCGTTTTGGAATGACTGCTTGATGAAATATTGCAGTAAAACAATGAACAATGATAGTCAGATTATAATGCATATGTCACATGTCGGGGTTCGAACCCACACCGAGTTTAAGGTGGATGCATTCGACGTCTCAGACGACTCGGCCACCGCTCGTCACGAAGTTTCAGCGCGAATCTTGTGTAGATAAGTGTAGGTAGAGCTGATGCGCAGGCTACACAGCTACTGCGCAACCTCCTCGACCACTGCGCATCCTCCCGCGCATAGCGGTAGCAGTGCCGGAGCATTCTGTAAACTCACTCACTTTTATAACGTGATTTTAAAAACACCTGGGTCCTTTTTCCAAAATCTGATTACAGCGGGCTCATCTAGGGCCTATTACCTGTCGATTTACGCAAAAATCATGGAAATCGGCCCGGTAGAACGCTCAAACGAACTATGACAAAAAGTATAAATTTACATTGTTTAAATGGGAGAATTCGCAACTTTACCACGTAATATAAAAAAACCTGAGCCATATTTTGAAAATCTGAAAAGAGTTGGCTTATCTGGAGACAATTGCCCGTCGATAACCGCAAAAATCATGAAAATCGGCCCGGTAGAACGCTGGAACTAAGCGTTACCAGTTTCGCAAAATTAGGAGGTCTTGGAGCTTATAGTATAGATGCTTAAAATAGAGAGATCTTTATCCGCGCTTTCGACGGAGCGGTTCTGTAGCCGTTCAGTCCGCGCCAACAAAGTTAATCTACATCATGGAGATTGACACAGGATCTGCTGTCTTTGATTCAGCATTGAATCAAAATGAGTACAGGGCCGGATTTACCTACTTTCCGCCCATTGGTCGCCTGTATTTTCCGCCCCCGTCTCATTCGTCAAGTGAACGAGCTGGTGGGGGAGGGGTGTATGACTACAGAGTACATAGAGTCGTAATGTAAGTGGGAGAGCTGGCGCCATGTTCTGCTCGACGAGTTCCGAGCCCGGTGTGCGGGGTCACTTTTTCGATACATATTCGATCCAAAATGACGGTGTGGAATATGGCCGGGTCCCCGTGTGCCGCAAACAATCGACTATGTATCGAAAAAGGGACCCGGCGCCGCACAGGAATCTCGGAATTTGGGACCTGGAAAATGCTTAAAAGTGGCGCCAGCTCTCCCACTTGCATTCCGACTCTATGTACTATATGTGTATGAGACGCGTTTACTCGTGTTGGACACATTTTTTGTGAAAACCCTGTCAACACTGGCAAAAGTTCACGGAACTTTACGCAAAAATTAAGTTCCGTAAACCCATCCCTGTTTGGACAAGGCCTTCCATTTATAACGAACGAACGAAAAAATTATGAGAGAACAAACATAAATGTGGTTTAATAATGTTAATTTCTGCCGCTGCGCCGACCGCACAGTGTTTGGCGCAATGCGTGATGCATGTAGTCTTGTAGGCGCTATGCGTTTTCCGCCGACCGCTGCTGACCGCACTATTGGACGCAATGCGTGGAGCATTCTTGCAGTCTTGTAGGCGCTATGCATTTCAAGCCGACTGCTGCTGACCGCAGTGTGTTTGACGCAATGCGTGAAGTATTCATTCAGTCTTGTAGGCGCTATGCGTTTCTTGCCGACCGCCGCGCCGAGGGCTTCTCCTTTTCATCTCAGTCCTCGTCATCATTGCTCTCTAAGCCGCTCCGATCAAGGTCAAATTGCGTGTTTGGTTTCTCTCTTAACTCGACTAATTAAAGATGTTGTCTCTTGTATCACCAAAAGACGACAAAATTAGAAATTACTATACTTTCACTCTCAGGAAATGTGAGATTTTGTCGTTTTTGTCGACATTTCCCTGACAAAAAGGAAAATTATTCCCAATTTTTCGACACGGTTGATTAGATGTAAGTAAGAATTTATTCATTTTTTAGGGATATGATGTAATAATTAGAGCAAAATTTATAGTGCCTAAACTTATACGAAACACGTTTGCCTCTTTTTTAAAATTTAAAAGACATCAACGGAAATTCTGGTAGAAACTTCAATTACGATTCCATTATTCTGAAACTTGATTCATCATCAATTTTCCACAAAAAGAAAATCCGTGTTTTTCGATTTCCCTGATGTTTCCCTGACACGAACATTGAAAAGTCGCTTGTAAAATAAAATTCCCGGTCATTTCCCGGTTTTCCAGGTTGCTAGGTACCCTGCGGGCTGATTGTTGAAATTGATGTACAAAGCTCTAGACAAAGAGGACAAAAGGGATATGGAGGGATCCTATTGGTGGAAGCCTGTGGTTGCAACGGACAAAGGAGGTAGGTAATAGACTAACTATCGGCAACCCACGAGAGACCTTTTAGTTGGTCCTTCATTTACCCATTTAGTCAATAAGAACCGGCCATTTCAACCAAAAGGATCATTCCTTACTCCCTGTGTCCTGTGTCTATAGCTTTGTCTATCTATTTCAACAGTCAGCCCGCTGGAAGAGACGAAGTGCGTCATCCGGAGCTGGAACCCTTGCGCGAGAAAGGGTTTTTGAGACTCTTCTTGCCAAGGCCGCCTAACTTGAACCCGGAGCTGGGGGCTCTCTGCGAAGCTCCTCTCGGCGGGGATCCGAAAAGCCATCTGTTGAGCCCATCCATGCGCCCGCTGTTGGACCTGTGTATCATGGCGTTGACTTCTTCGGCGGTCGGCGAGTTCTGACTGTCCGTCCTAGGAAGAGGCGACGTCGGGGGCTGTTGCCCCTCAGGCATGGGCCCCCAGAGTCTGGAGTTGATCATGCCCGCCAAGCCGTCTGTCCCACCGGATTCGCGGCTGAGGCTGTCTCTCGAGAAAGTGACGACGCTTTTCCACCCTTGGTTCACGCCCTTGCCCAGCGCGCCGGCCGCGCTGACCGCCATCCGAGGGGCCGCCACCACACCTCGCACCGCTTCCATCGTCATTTGAGCCGGGACGTCTACCAACTTAACAATTCAATCATATTTTAGGCATGGAGTACAACATACACTGGGGAAAAAAACACATTGGGTCTAGAGTCCAGACTCTTAAAAACACCGACAAAAAAAAATACTCTTGATTCAATCAGATGTAAGCTTAAATCAAGAACCACGCCTCTTAATTTGAGCGGATTTCCTTTTGATTTAAGCTTAAAGCTGATTGAATCAAGGGTCCTTTTTCTTGTCAATGTTTTCAAGAGTCTGGACTCTAGATCCAATGTGTTTCTTCTTCCAGTGCAGAGTCGTAATGTAAATGGGAGACAGTGTGTTGGAATTTTTTAGCCGACGCGCGTTAAAAATCAGCGTAAAGCTGAAAATCTGAATACAGAGGGAAAAAGCATGTAGGAGCACAATTTTGGCTTTGAACTTTTGTAGGATTTTTCCTACGCCACAAAGAATGTACTAAAAAAAAGTTAGATCAGAATGTCGCTGAGCTTTCTGTTAAAGTAATAAAACGAAACTACGTTCATAAGCGAAACCATTGAGGTGTTTCAATTCATTTACTTTTTTGTAGAGAAACAAGCTAACTCAATAGCTTGAAATTCATACAGAATTTTTCGCTGACTTTGAAGGAAAATCGGAGAAGTTTTCGAGAAATTACGGTAAAAGCAAAGCATGACAGGAAGTCTGCAAGGTTCCAAACGGACATACATGGTTCCGCATTTTGGCCAACGACATTGTACACTAGAAAATAGAAAAAAAAATACCGTGGATCTAGAGTCCAGACTCTTGAAAACATTGACAAGAAAAAATACTCTTGATTCAATCAGATTTAAACTTAAATCAAAGGGACATCCGCTCAAATTAAGAGGCTTGGTTTTTTATTTAAGCTTGAATCTGATTGAATCAATAGTATTTTTTCTTGTCGATGTTTTTAAGAGTCTGAACTCTAGATCCAATGTGGTTTTTTCGAGTGTACCTAAGCAAGACGCGGAAAAATGTAAGTACCTTCAATCCAAGTCCAACAGCCTTGGCGATCTTTTCTCGAGCCACGGCAGTGATATCATTGACCGCCTTTTCCCTCTCAATCTGCACCTCTTTTTGGAGATTCATGAACTGCGTCACTTCCTCTTCCGTCATCGGGTTCCCAACCACGAGGTTCGTATACCACCAAGACGTATACAATTTGGTTTCCTCCTTCTTATCCTGCAGTTTCAATTTCCGATATTGCGGCTCGCCCAACTGATCCGTGTTCTGACAGACAGGATAATCGTTCAGGAGGACTCTCTTGCCCGACGTGACGATCATCAGCGATTTCTCCGGACTGATGACAAACACGTGCACCCCTTCATCAGTGTTGAACTCCAGGAGCCTTCCCTTCCAGAAGATCGTGCCATCCGAGCGTCTCTGACCACCGTTCTCCAGGCGGGTGCTGGCAGTGGCCAAGGGGTTTAGGAGACGCATGACGTCCCGGATGGCTGTCAGAGCCGGTTCTATGTTGTGCAGATTCGACATTACCAAGGAGGCTACGGTGATGGCCAAAGTATGATTGGTTCCCGCGTTTGAAGAGAGCTGAGTTCGGCCTCTTGGTTACCACCGTAAGTTTTCTCGCCGATGTAGATTTGTATTGCGTGTCCATGGCTAGTGTCGTTTGCCGAGATAATGGCAGCCTGAAAGTATGGCAACCAAACAACTACCAGGGTTGCCACAGAATTTGGAGAATTTAATTCATGGACACATCATTGAACAAATTCCAGATTGTTGAGAATATATGGTTAGAAATAGTTTTCAGGCAAAAGTTGTTGTTCGAAACGTAGAACCCACTCGAGAGGGCAAATATCGGGGGCGTATCCCGATTCCCTCCCGCGGTCAATTTTTATAGCCCGATTCCCTCCCGAATATTTTTGGGAAAACCGGAGTGATAGCCCGATTCCCTCCCGCTTTATTTAACGATTTGACAACTGAGGACCGACAGATGCCCAACACTGATTAAAGCTGGAACCAGTAAATGTCGATATGAGCTCGAATTGTGAGATAAACGGCATGCACTGGTGTATCCACCGAAAATGCATCGTCATTGCGCAACTAGGAATCAGTGTTCTCGCGTATCTCACCATGGCCGTTTCTTTTGAGAAAATTAAAAGTGAAAAAAGCAAAGATTTGTTAGTAGTTGAAAATTATAAATTTTGTTTTCACAAAGAACTGAAGGATGGAGTGAGAAGGTGGTGCTGCGTTAATAAAAAGTGCAAGAGCTTCCTAAAAACTGACGCGAGTGACAGTACATTGTTAGAAATTTCACTAATTTTTATTTGTTGACGAGGAACCCTTTACACTCCAAGGATTTTTTTGTACATCGCTTTTCGGACACACACTCATAGAGGTAAGCAACGTTGTCATTTCCCTATTTTGATTTTTTCACTTCATTTATGTCGTCGGGAGGGAATCGGGCCATGCCGATCCTGGGAGGGAATCGGAACCCCCAACTCCGGGAGGGAATCGGGCAACTCCCAATATCGGTGACTTGACGATTTTTCCCAGACATTTTCGTCATTTACCCTGACATTTTCAATTTCCCTGACATTTTCAATTTCCCTGACATTTTCAATTTCCCTGACATTTAACGGTATTCCCTGACTGTGACAACCCTGTATGGATGAAGAGTTAGGGAGCACGGTCAAAGTTAATGATAACGGATGAATGAATTCACAATTCCACACACGATTATATATTAACTTCGGTGTTACTTCAGGCATTTTCCCCATATTATTTCAATGAATAAAATTTTCCAGGTTGAAAAAACACAGAATTTAATTTCAAAAGGAGCACTAAAACAAAACTCCGGCCGCGGAAGCCGTAATTACGGGCTAAATAGACATACCGTCCGCGTTACAGGCCCAGAGGCCGAAAGTTCCTGGCGTACCCGCAGTAATTGCAGCTGCGACTCCAACACCCGGAACGTTCGGCCTCTGAGCCCGGGTCGGACGGTATGTCTATACAGCCCGTAACTTTTTTTTTTTTTTTTTTTTAGTGAGGTACTTTTAAGGTATTGCATGGTAAAAAACAACAAATTCGTTATTGAAAATTTGATAAATTGAGTTAAAAGATTCCGTGCTCCAAAAGGAGGATTCTGAAGAGTGCTTACACGCATCCGAGGAAAAAAATTCGTTGAAAATTATGAGCTCAATATGAGTTGAAGAATAGTGCGATCCACTCATAATCCGTAGGTACAAAGACGTACACACGTCAAAGTTTAGGTATAGGTAGTAAATTATACAACTGCATCATTCAGAGCACCCATTACATAGGTAAGCCATTAAAATTATGCACCATGCTAGTATTCTATGCACTCACTTTAGGGCGGAGTTTAGAAATATTAGTTTGCATATCTAAGCTCGTATCTTTCTGCTCCCTGACCTCTCAAATATAATATTTACCAACATTTTATCGTGATTGCAACAGGCCGGCTTTACAATCCTAATTGCCTTTCACGTTGTCTAATTTCCTTTCATGCTTTATTTTTTTTGACAGAGCATTTAACAACGTCTTGAAATTTTCTGGGATTTTTCCCTCGGTTAAGAAACTTATAGCACATTTTAAGTAAAAATAACATTATGTAAGATTTTTATTTACAAAAAAAAATAAATAAAATGTAAGCAGAAATTAGGCTACGTCTGATGTAGTTAGATTGATTCTACTAAAGTCCGTTCTACTAATAATGAAGTAAAAAAGTAGAGAGACTCCGTTAGCTGATCATCATTGACGTAACAATACTCCTCATTTGCAGCACGGATTTGGATCAAAAATTGTACCATACCTCTGTTGCACAGAGTAAAGTGGATCTGTCTGAAAGCCCGCATGAATCACGTGTTAGAGCAAACCCAGTTGCGTTTGATTCCTTTCATGGCTTGACTCTCTTTCCTTTTTTTTAAAGGATTTTTTTTCTTTTTTTCTTCTTTTTTTTGGGAAAAACTGAGAAAACCCGCATTAATTTTTTATGAAGTTTCGCCTTCACCTCTCTACGTCAAACCGTTAAATTTTACTGGCCTTGAATGGGGACAGTATAACGTTGACGTGTTACCAGGCGGTTTGAAGTCAGACGATTTTGACTAGCGATCAAACCAAGTTTTGAATGAGATTAGAACGGTTAGGACTGTATGCTTTGACGATACGGCAATAAGAGATAAACATTTCATGTGTTCTTCAGCTTTTTTTTTTTTTTTTTGAAATTTATAGGATAATTTCACGATGAATATTTTATACTACTCGGTTCGTACTAGTGCAATGTTTAATTTTAGGTTACCACTTTTGAGGAAAAATTCATAAAATATAAGCACTCCTTTTTTTTGCGTCTGAAGGAATTTTTAGTGTCATTGATCTAAGAGAAGACATTTTCCTTTAGATCATCATTATTTTATCTTAACTGATTGATTTATTGGCCACACCAAAGAACACTTTCTACGCCTTTCACACGTCGTATATACGTACTTTATTCTTTTTGTATTTCAATGTTTCGGTAGAATTATTTCTGAGATTATTTTCATCCCATTGACACTATAGTTATTCTACTTGGATTCATATGCGAGTTCATGTACGGTTAATTTTATTCATTTGATCAATGTTTAGTTATGTGGCGAAGTATTTTCCAGGTAGCCATGAATCTAGTTTTTATGGGCAACCGTTCTTGATCTGTTAAGATTATTATAAAAATTAATTTACTCGAGTAAGCGCTAAATTTCCTCTGCCAATTACACCTCATGGTCCGCCATTGTGATTTTCCCCCCTTTTTTTAACAGGGGCTTTAAGCTAACGTCAGTACATATTATGCAGGTGTGAAACTTGACGTAGAAATCTCCATGGATTTCTACGTCAGGACGACTTCCCATACCATAGTTCGACGAATTTCTATCAAACGGAACTAAGCGCCATAGGGGGAGGAAGGAAGAGGGGGGCTTTGATTGGTGGGTGTTGCGGAACGCGATTCTCGTTCCGTCCTATACTCGCAATGCTTCTCCGTGGCGCTTCGTTCCGTTTGACGGAACGCGCTATCCAGGATTTTAAAATCCTCAAAAGGAACTCAATTTGGCACTTAGTTCCGTTTGACAGAAGCACGTTCAGTTAGAGTGGGTCTTGAAAAACATTCAATGGGATATGTCATGCATATTGAAGTTAGAAAGAAAGTTGAATAAGGATCAACTAGTCACTCCCTGAGGGGCTATTTTTCTTTTCTCTTCCACCCTAATTTTTTTAGGGAATTTTTTGAGGAATAAGTGAGAGGAATAGGCACGTGTCTCTCATTAGAGGAAAACTAATGTGTGCATGAAAGCAACTTCTGAGCGTAGATTATGCTTGCTGTCGTAATACTTGAACCACGCGGTTTTTTGTCCTATTCTCTGTACCTGTCCACTCATGAAAAGTTCAAAAGCATCATCGTCAATGCATTCTAAAATTAGTGACACGCTAACTTCAGCCTGTCGTGTTTTTGAGAATTACACTGCGCGCTATAAAACTGGAGAGAAACAAACTAGCAGATTCTTTGGCTGCGTGGACATATTGAAGAGGAATAACCTGAACCGAACGAAGTATTCTAACATGAATATGCGCTCAAATAAAATTGAAAGATTACGATTTGAATATTATCAACTTTAGAATTTGTTCTATTTTTCATATAAAATGTATACAAGAAGAATTTTTGGTGCAAGAAGAAAAATTCAAACAATTTCATTTCGAAATGAATATTTCTCATCACAAAAGTGAGGATTCTTTTTAAAAAAAAATGTAGGGGGCTTTTTTTTATTTTTATAAAAATCTCTGAATGATTTTCTAAACAGTTCCGATTCAGCGCCTTGCGATTTCTGGCTATTTCAAGAACTAAAGAAAGCTCTCCGCGGCATTCACAAAGAATATGTTTAAATTATATACAACTAAAGATGGGATCTTCGGCAACTTCAGACCTTCCGAAAAAAAAGCTTCTAATGGGAAGTATGAATATCAAGACTGTGAGTAATTAAGATTTGACTCATGCTTCTACAAAAATTTGACAACTACTTACAAAAATTTAACAACATTCTAAAAATTGACGATAAAATTTAATGTATTCTCCTGGACTATGACGTAAACAGCCATATAGTTGCTGATCATTTTAATACATGAACTAACTGACTATTAATTATCTTCGTGTTCAACCTCGAATGTCAAAACTGTTGATTTTTGCGAGAGTATAATATAGTAATTGACGGCAAGATTTGGAAACGGAGTATTTCGACACAAAACGATCGAGAGAGGTGAAATTTTCAAATCCTCAAGCGAAATACCGTAATGTAAAACGATGCAATTTTATGGGAGAAAGTATTTTTTTTTTTTTTTTTTCAAGTGCGACACTCAACGAGATGACTAACGCGCTGTGCCGGTAATACTAAAACGAGGTGTCCAATTAAGCATTCTCGATTATACCGATGCAATCCTGAACTGCATCTGTTGGAGGTCACATGTTTTACCTACATCGATTTGCTGGAAAATGTAGGTGCTATCATGATACTTACAAACCGCGATTGAAATAGATCTTAAGGGGATAATTTGGGTAAAGATAATATTTTTTAATAGGATTGATTTTATATAAATATTCGGCGCTGTTTTATGAGATATAGATGAGCAAAAAGCGAAGCCCCGTATCTTCATTGCGCTGTTTCAAAGTTTCCACCCTCATTTTATTTTTTAGAATAGAAGCAAGCAAACTTTATAGCTTGAACTTCACACGGAATATTTTGCCAACAGAGAGGAAAAATCAAGGAAGATTTCAAGAAATTACGTTGACTAACTTATCAAAGAAAAAATGAAAAATAACAGGAAGTCCGCAATATAAAAAACGGAGATATGGGGTTTCACACCCAGGTCATTGATATGAATTATTACACTAAGAGTTATATGTACTAAAAAACAAGAGGAGGATTTGATGAATCTTTAAAATGTGACTGACTGCGTTTGATTAGACTATTTGACTGCAATAGATGTACACTTTGGGTGGTATTTACCTGTGTTATAGTCCCGAAAAACAAAATACACACGCTCTTAAGAACCGGCATGACACTCAGCACTGTCACAAATTACATGCTTCACAATCAGAGGGTTTCGCATTAGCGCTCTGCAAACGAGTAGCAAATTGTTCAGGACTACGTTACACAGTTCCCTGTCGGAGGCTAACGGGAGTTATCGGTGGTTTCGACAGGTTCATATATACTCTCAAACTTTTCCGTTCACTGGCGACGTTGCAAAACCAAACGAAATAATCCGATTAAATTCCTAATGCGCAATAGGCCCGCGGAAATCTAGGAGCGGTGTAGGACTGGCGCTCAGTGGGACGAAATGGGTAAAACCTCGGACATGGGGTGTTCTCATGTTTTGCATAAAGATGTGATGGAATGTGTTCCTAAGGATCCATATTATATGAATCTAGTGTTGGTTTGATGATTTTTTCAAATGCTTTTGCTCCCTGGACTCCTGAAGTTGACATTTTCTGTAACGGCCGATTTTGCTCTGTTTTCTAAGGTCGGTTTCCATACCTGCCTCTTCGAGTGACGATAATTGACACAAATATGAACGCTTGGATCTTATTCTAGAGTGTATGAAGAACATATTTCACTATTAAAAAGTGAAATTTACTCAATTGTTTACGTTGTAATGTCTGATCAAAGATGACCCTTCCGAAAATAAGAAAATAAATGTTTGAATAGACTTTTAAAAATTTCGCCGCATTTCGCCGTCCAATCATGCATAAGGCGTGTTCCAGTGATCCCCCAGGATGAGGAATCCGTCGTATTTGGCTGCCGCCAGCTGCCGCTTTGAGAGTTACATCAATTTTTGTCCGAAAAAGTGAGGGCGGAATTCGCTGTTTCTCTACATCTTACTTGATTATCTTGGCGTCTTAATACACTCAGTCGGATTTTCATTTTAAAACTTGATGTACTTACAGTAATTTCATCGTAGAATTCAATTTTGACCTTACTTTTGCCAATTTTTTGGCCAAAATTCATCATTTGATAGGTTCGCGAACTCGCGATCGAGGCGGGGAAACAGAGCTGTTTTTGCTTTTATCTTATATGATTGTTTGGCAGAAAATAAAAATGTTGAATGTTCTATCAATACCTTTGAATGAATTATTCATCATAGAAGGGGTTACATTCCCTGACCACTTCGCAGCCCAACCTCCCTAAGCGCTTGGCGCTTCAGGCGTGGTATATATAAAATCCTTTACAAAGCGTTGGAAGTGTCCCAGCTGATTCTGAGACATCGTGATTCGTGATATGAGATGGACCGATTTACCGTGTAATTTAATCTCGTTGTTAGTGTTATTGATCTTTAATTTTCCGTGTTTCGTGTTGTTCCGTGTTCCGTGTTTTCTGTTTGTTTAGATATAATTCCTCAAATAAGAAGAAATCAAAAGTTCTCGATCCTTAGGACATCCACCGCGAGCTTTTGATTTCAGATCTTCATGAAGATAGCGGTGTCGATCTTGATGAAAGAGGGTACTACCACAATTAATCGGGGTACTACCACAATGAATTGGGGTATCACCACAATTAATTGGAATTGTCCATATCATCCAACAGTTGGGACTAAACCCCTATCTCTTTTTTTCAGTGTAGAAGGTAACGGTAATACCATATTTTTTTCATAATCGATATAGAAATATGAGCATTCATTACATTGAGAGATCACATAGTATCGATAAAAATTGCTTCCTCAATGAAAATATCACAGGAAATCAATAGTTGCAACATAAATTGTCAATCGGAACAGATAAAATCTCTGCGTAAATTTTCTTTGTGCATTCCGATCGATTATTGAATAAATCCTTCAAAAGCACGTATGCATGAGAAAAGAATACCTAACAAAATTAAGCTCAAAAATTGGTTCTAAGGTGAAAGTATGATCGTGCATCAACAATTCAACACGTATTTTTTATCAGAACGAGTTAATTCTATCTTCGAGTAACTTTTCTTTTCACATATTTCTACCTAAAGTTTAAAAAAAAAAGAAAAACCAAAGTAGTGTAATTACGTTAACATACAAACAATTCTAATGTCAAAAATGAATTCTACGTTCAAAATACCATGATTGCACCAAATTTCAACACGAAATTTCGACAAGAATGAGTAAAATTTATCTTTGAGCAACTTATCTTTTTATGTTTCCGCTGAAAGTTTGAAAACCCACAAAAATCGTGCGTTTGCGTCAACATATCAAGAAAAGTAAGGTCAGAAATGAATTCTACGATCAAAATACCACAAGCCAGCGAAGTTTCAACACGAAATGTCCACAGGAACGAGTGAAATTTATCTTTGAGTAACTTATGTTTTCACGTGTCTACTGAAAGTTAAAAAGAACCCCCAAAATTATGTGTTTCCGTCAATAAATCAAGTAAAGTAAGGTCAAAAATGAATTCTACGATCAAAATACCATAAGATGCCCAAGTTTCATCACGAAATGCCCATTGGAACGAGTGGAATAGTCGAAACAAGTTGGGGAGCAAGGCGATGACCGGGCATTCCTATGCTTCACTCCACCGTGTGGCGACTGGCGCCAAGTCAGAATTGATTTGGGATGGTCGCGGACCGCCACGCAAAAGTTGAGTGTGGGTAGGAAAGCTCGATTTAGAAAATTCTGGAGGAAAGTACATTTTCCGAGAGTGAAGCCAGATTTGACATTCCCGAGAAAAAACGTGATCCCTTGAAGAGACTATTCAGATTTTGGGAATATGACCCACGTCTTTTTAATGTTACGAACCAAAGTTGTAAATTCTCATAGTTAGTCCTGATAAAAGTTGGACTTAGTGGCATCACTCTGATGTCATAATGACATCCACTATGTGTTTCACAGCAATGTGACGTCACAGTGATGCCCGCTTAACACTCTGCCATCACAATGTCATCATAGTGATGTCTGAATGTCAGAGTGAAGTCAGATTGATATCAGTGTGAAATTGTAGAGACTTGTTCCATAAGCATTGTGATGTCTCAATGACGAGGTCATTATTCTCCACTTCTACCGGAGAGACAATATAAATGTTCATTTTTTGTCACAAGTCGTCCAGAAGATCTATTGAGCCCATTTTCATTATTGTTGCGGCTACTGATGGGAGAGAGTCTCTTGATAATCCCGCTTTATTTAGATTAGTCAACGAGAGCCCGGAGGAAGCTGGCCTTAGAAGATGCGAAACGCCATCTGGGGATTAGGCCGCATAGCGCACAGTAGATCGAGTCAATGGGAGAATAGGCGGAGATTATCTCTCATCAATAGCCGCAAAAAGCATGCAAATCGGCTTGGAAGATTTTCCCAACGAACTGAGGCGAAAAAATGAACATCTAGATAATTTAAATAGGAGAATGCACGCAACTTATCTCGTGACAGACCTGGATCATATTTCAATAATCTGAAAAAGAGCCGGATCATCTGGGGATATCACCTGCCAAAAGTCGCAAATATCATAGAAATTAACCCCGTCAAACGAAAGAATGAACTATGACAAAAATGAGAATTCCAGAGGTCAAAGAGCTTATAATTTTGATGCCCTCTCTCCTAAAATTGAACTTTTGCACACCAAAAGAGCCGTAAGAACGATCATTTTGAAAATGTCTGATAGGGTTCCTTCCAGGGCATTCTTCAGGGTCTTCCATTTTCTGCATCCGTCAGGTAAAATTTTCTGTGCATGAAATAAGTGCTCGACCTGCTTAAAAAAGGGCACATGACAGTGATCTGAGAAATGACTAAACGCCTGTTGCATGAGAGTTTTCGACAAACCTTCTGTTTTTCCCGAACATTAAGTGAAAAAGTGTGTTGGAATTTTAGCTATGATTAAATATATACGCATCAAAACAGATTGACTAGAGGGAACTATATGTTGCATGTAAACCCTAGGAGCATAGTTCCTTTTAGAATTAATACGTCCGATTTTGCAAGAGATCCGCGATAATTTTAAGTCTACAGAACATTTAAGGCCTTGCAAACGTTCTGCCGAGATTTTAAGGCACGCTTCAACGCAGGGTTGCCTCCGAATTTAGTGCGAGAATCCTAAATTTTCCAATAACTATATAGCATTTTTCCAGCCGGTCTTGGACGATTCAAAAACTTCAGCCACAAAGTCAAGGCTGAACGTGAGCTTGAATTCAATGCGGCCTTCCTTCCTGGCAATCCTTACTTTTGAACACTCAAATTGGAAATACTTACACAATAGTTACTTTTTCAAAAACATGCAAGTTGAACTGTCAATAATGTAAACTGCGCAACGTTGAATCGTTGACACTAGCCTTGAGCTCAAGCTAAAACTTCACCGGGGGCTCGGCTTAATGCTTATCATATGTTTTTTTATGATGGAATCTCTACATATAGGTTTAGCGAAAAGGGGGCCTTTATGAGGTGATTCTCTGCTCGCACCACGCACAAAAGCTTGTTTGCCATGCTGATGAAATAAGGGCATCCAAATGCTACCGATTTTCCCCGATTGACTTATCGTGGACATAGAGAAAAAATATAAGCACTGTTCCTTGAAATCAGTCACGCTGGATTAGAAATTCTCTAAGAATTTTGAAGAAAAGAATTCATTCTGTTCCGTTTAAAATTCGCATTTTTCAGGAGTATGGCAACGGCGTCCGGATTTTCATATGACGTTTTTCGTAAGCACGGACGACTAGCAGGAGGTTTTTAAGTTTGGTTTTTTGCCTACTGTGATGTCATGTATAAAAAAATCGACTTGACCGCATTTGGATATTGCCAAATATCTCTGAGAAGTGAAAAATTTATTTTCACAAAACTCGTGGGTATTCTCAAATGAATTTTTTTATGTGTTGGAATGAAAAGCAAAAGAAATTCTCAGAAAAAAATCAAAGAAAAATATGTTGAAATTTTCCAGAAGAATCCTAATTTATCAGAAAAAATCTAGCAATTTCTGAATTTTTTAAGACATTTTTTTACGCTACGGCAGTTTAAATGTGCGTTTAATCCCGTTTGAGAGAGTTAGGATTAGTTAGGAGGAAACCTCGGATCCTAGAGCCACAAATGAGCAGAAAAATGTGATACAGAGTCTAACGTTCCTCGTAATATCTACTTTTACCCAGGTTTTTCCCCATATTCCATCTATCAGTTCGTATGTTCTCTTTCTCTATCGAACCTATTTAATTTTCTGGTCCATTTCAGTTAATAAACTTTGCAACCGGTAAGTATGTAATATTTCTGCCAGTTTGTGACACTATGCGGGTGCCAAATAGGAATGGAATGGATGAACTGATGGATGTGATGTGTGATGGATTCCACGTGTCTTGACTGTCACCACTAAAAGGTCACTCATAACTTACAAAACACTGAAAATTGGATTTTTTTCACTCCCCTCCCCCGTCATTTACGCGTAAAATAGATATGCACCCCCTCAGCCTGAAAACGATCACGCAACGCTCTGTTTGACTCTATCTCGTTCAAAGTGGCGTTTACTTGTGAGGAATTTTAGTTAAAAAATGGCCCCCTCCGGCAGTGGCGTGGCGTGAATTGCGATGCATCGATTTTTATGCCATTTAAACCTACGAAAAAGGATCGATAGACAGGGTGTTCGCAGCGAACACCTTAATATTCGATTCTTTATCATAGGTTTAAATGGCATAACAATCGATGTATCGCAATTCACGCCACGCCACTGCCCTCCGGTAAATTTTTTATCTTAAATTTTCGAGGAATTGGCGCATCCCGCCAATTTCAGCGCGAAGTAACGCAGCCCTTGACTTTCCGCGGTTATAGGATATTTCGTCAACGATTTTTTGTCCGCGCACCTGTTATTTCCAGTAAATTACGTCCACGCGTTTTTTCGGCACGGGAGTTTTGGTCCGCGTGCCACTTGAGACCCAAAGTTAATTGGCCCACATTTAAATACAAACAACAATTGCTCACGACGTTTTTGGATGAAAATGTATAATGTCTTTGAAGAATGAGGGTTTGCTTGTTTTTTTGTTCTGTCTGTTTGGTCCAACCGCGGAGAATATGGTTGAGAGTTTTGGTAAAAATGGGGGAGCGTCAATTCCATGAGACAAAATTCACTAAAACTCTCTACACCTCTTTGGTGTAACAGGACTTAATTATCTATCAAGAAATATCCACCTTGTTATACCTGAACCGGATAAACCTCTATGTTTGCCACAGCTAAAGGCTCTTAGAATTTTCCTGTGCACGAAAAGTATCTTGATTTATTTTGCGAGGAAAGATCGGTACTTTTAAAGGATGCCTGTCATTCTTAATACGTTCAATTTCGTATAATACTGTGCAACACCTCTGTCGTGAAATAGTTTCTTCAGGCGCCGCCGCGCGGCACCCGGCGGGCGGCCAGCGCGGAGCGCGCATTGGCGCCTACAAACCTAAGTGGATACTTCAATCATTGCGCAATGCGTGAAGTATCCACTTAGGTTTGTAGGCGCCAGTGAGCCTCTCGCGCTGGCAGCACACAGCACGCCGCTCCGCTCTGTTAGGCTTTAATATTTATACTCGCATAGTCAGCGTTTTTTAACTCATGATTTTGAAATGTTTGCACACTCTGCATTGATTATTCTCATTTAAATTGATGGGAAAAAAATATGTATCAATTTATCAAAGGAGAATAATAATATAATGTGTGTTTTAAATATTGGTGGTTCCGTGTCAAATTTAATGATTTCCAAAGCACTTTAATTATTTATTTCACATTTTGTGCTTTTATTGTGCTGCAGCGAGGTGTACGCGCAACCAAACGCTCAAAATTTGACGCATTTGACTCTAAACGATCTATGTACAAATGGGTTAAAACCACAGATTGCGTGCTTCTTGGTTTTTCCCCCTCTTTTATTCATTTTTGCAGTTTCTGTCGGCACAACTGCGGCTCATTGAGATTAATGTCGCTTGGAAAAGGTTTTACAAATATTTGTCACATTTTAAAAACATAAATGTTTTCAAAATGAAGTAATAATTTCGTAAAGAAAAAATAAAAAAAAAAATTAAAAAAAAGTACCTGTACATATATAAGGCATATTGTAAATTCAATATTTTAAGGATAGAAATAAAACCAAATATTCACCAATGACAATTTAAAAAGATGATTCAAAAGGAGAAAGTAATAACATTTCATTTAGAAAATGAGCAACCATAACAACACCTCCTTCTTTCTCAATTTCATATTGTCAATATAATTTTACAAACCGACTAAAATATAACGCTTGGACCAAGTCACTGTTGCTTATTTTTCGCGTGGACGTAAACTACTGGACAAAACAGGTGAATGGACAAAAAATCGTTGACGAGATGCCCTGAAACTCTTTCCACTTTCCCTTCCCCTCTTCGTAACGGACGTAACGGAGGATCAAGGACTCAACATATTGAGCGCTGAGGAACAATAATTTTGACTGACAATTTTGGCAAAAATGAATTAACGACTTTTCCGCATTCCACAATACAAAAAGCACAAGCTAATGTTTTCAGTTTTTTTACAATTCCGCATGGGAGCGTTGTATGATGACGGGCGCTTTAATTAATCAAAAAATTACAAAAGTAGCCAATTTTTTTGCTTTGTCCCGTACAATGGTCAGTTTCCAGATAAGCTGCATTGTTCCTTAGCCATCGATATGCAGAGGTGACACTGCAAGGAAACCCGGAGTATGGTGTCAATCTGTCAACGTTGTTGCGGATCTGGGCTGTGCAAAAGCGACGGGAGGAGGCCAGGCAAGCGGCCGGTTGGCGCACAGTAGATCGAGTCATTAGGAGAAATCGGACACAATTTGGAAACTTTAAACGCTTGTAACTCCGCTTATACCAAACTTAGAGGTTTCAGAAGTGGTTCCATCGGGTTTCTCGAGAAACTTACTACTGGAAGCACCCATTAAAATTTAAAATGTGACGAAATAAACATAAAAATTTGCTGTTTAAGTCAAACATTTCACGTCTAACCTCTGCAATTGACTCGATCCACTGTGCGGCGTCGGGCGAAACATGCGATCCGCTATTCACGCAGGGGAAGTTCACCGAAGAAAAGTGCCGGAAGTCATGCAAGTTTGCAGCGCAAATTACGGAGTCACCCCTACCCCCTGACGCCCCGTCTTGAGAACATTCGGAGGAGTCTGTGACTCGCTCGGGTTCCGCCGTGGAAAACAAAGGGGTAAGAGAGAGAGAGCGATAGTCGTAGAGTTGCCGTTAAAAAGTTTTCAAGTCACGGTAAAATCACCGACGGTGGAACTCGCGAACGGACGGAGAGAAAGAGCTTCCGTTACACAAAACGAACATCGGAACACCACAGTTCGGCCCGGGTAAAAAAAGTTTACTCGAAAGAACCGACGCCTCGGTTGGATCTAAGAATGGTATCACATAAATTTTAAGGAGGCACCAGCCCTACCCTCGAATAGAGTACCTTTATGGGGAGAGTATGGCCACTGGGCCCCATGGAGGGGCTCAGGGCCCAAAAATGGCGGCGCTTTATTTTGGTTTTTGATAATGAGAGGGGAAAGGGGTCATTGCCAACATTTGACGGTTATCACCAACCGCATTTTCTGCCATTACTACATCTAAGATGACTTCTCTCGAAAGGAGCACACGATTAGCCGTAAAGCTGTGTAAATACGTAGGAATAGTGCATTTGATTAAACTTCTCGTTGCGATATGCAAATAAAACTAAATTTTGAGCCATTTTGTATTCACAGTTTTTAACATACCGTCCGCCATTTTTGGACCCTAAAAGGCTCCGTCCAGCCTAATATGGCTGAGCCAATCAGAGGTGGTGACCGAAGTGGCCATACTCTCCCAAAATCTAGATGATGCCATTTGATCTAAGACTCTAGGCACGAAAACTGAACCGTTTGAACGTATTTCTGCCAAACGGCACTATGTGCATTAAGACATAAGCCCAATATATAGAATATATGCAAGACAGGGCTCACGTCATAATGCACATAATTCCGTTGGGCAGAAATACGTCAATTTTTCCGTGTGAGGACTGTAAGGTCTTAAGAATAGAACTTCAATTTATACGACTGAATTCGGTAAGAAATGTTACTTTTGGGGTGACAAAAAGTTTAGCTACTTAATTGAAGTTCAGGGTTGTATTCAGTTTTTCCTTCAACAGCTTCTTTCCTCGTAAGGCCCCATTTGGCTTACATTGTAATTAAGGGGGACTTAAGGACCTTAAAATAGCATCATTAAAATGACAATTCTCGCCAACCTGGAATAAAATTCAGCAAAGTAACTTAGAAAATAGGCCCTTGCACAGGATTTCAATGATATACCACGGCGAAAATGCAAAATGCTGGTGAAAACATTCTACTAGATTTCTAAATTTTGAGGTAGTTTAAGTGTGCCTACCCTAAAGTTTATCAATAGCGTTCATTTCGTATTCAGTACCTTTTGCAGTGGCAAATCATTGGAGCCCCTTGCAAGAGTCCATTTTTTAAAGTTATACAGCTGAGCTTTAATCGAGATTGGCAAAAATTGTCCTTTTTATGGTGCAATTTGAGGGCTAAGTCTCCCTTAATCACAATGTAAACCAAATGGGGCCTCATAAGGAAAATGAGGTGTTCAGGCCATGTCCACACGAGCTCAGTTTGGACGAATTAGTTCTACGAACTATGGGGTTCGAGGAACAAGTTATAGCTGAGTTATAACAAGTTCCTGGAAAAGTTCGCCCGAAGTTCCACGAACAGCACTCGTGTGGACATGGCCTAAGGAACGACTATGAATATGTTAGCGGACAAACCCGATTTTAGGACAAACTAGAATTTCCTAGGACAAACTCGTTTGCCGGAAGAAATTTCGTTCGGCCTAAGCACCTAGGATAAAGTAGTTTGGCCTAGGCCGGAACTAGTTTGTCCTGAGCAATTTAGTATAAACTAGTTTGTCCTAGGCCAGAGTAGTTTGTCCTAGGTGCTTTAGGAAAAACCTCGAGTTATAATTTTATTTTTTTCAATATGGTTAGACGGGGTAAAGTATAGATAATAATAGGAAAGATTATTTTAAATTCTTCAATGTAAATTTATTGCTTTAATTTTTAGTTTACCCGTATTTAATCTACGTAATTGCAGAGGTGTTCTTCGCTCCGATTTTTCTGCAAGTTCTACTTCGTCCATTAATTCAAAGTATTTACCTTTGGTTAGAACGTTGAAGTGTTTTTCTTTCTTCCCGTCGTGTTTGACCATTAATTCCTGCAAAAACTACTCGTCCGAACGGGTTCGGCCTAAGCCGGAACTAGTTTTGCCTACGTGTTTTAGGAAAAACTAGTTCGGCCTAGGCCCAAACTAGTTTCGCATACGTGCTGTAGGATAAAGTAGTGTGGCCTAGGAAATTCTATTAGGGCCCGCGCTTACTAGGCCAAATTAGTTCGTCCTAGGAAATTCTAGTTTGTCCTGAAATCGGGTTTGTCCGCTAACAAATATAACCCTGAGTTGTATGGTAGGATTGGAAACTTTCTCGGTTTTCATCGCCCATTACTCATTAGCGGATCCAGCAAATTGGCAACATTGTTTTTTCTCCATTTAAACTAATGGAAATAAATCGATTCTTGGAGGGGTCCCATGCTTCAACAAGAATCGAGTATTTAACATAGGTTTAAATGGAGGAAACCCGGTGTTGCCAAATTGCTGGATCCATTTCTGCGATGACTAAGGCAGAGTGCTTGCCCGCGGATGAGGGACAAAATCTCTGATGCGCAGACCTCGCGAATCATGAGTTTTGGAGTTCAATTTATACCTCTGATGTGCTCATTTTAATAATTATAACAGTCATCTTAGTCGCCTGCATTTCTCGTGTGCAACAGACAAAAATGAACAGTCTGACTGGTAGGCGCGACGAATAAGGCGATGAGCTGGTCTCATGAAACAAGGGTTGGCGCCGTCTGCTCTGGAAGTCACACTATTAGTCGAATCATCAGTTCATATGGGTGCAGATGGTTCGAGTCGCATGGTTTGAAATGCGCTTAAGGTAAATGGAATCCCAAAGTAAATCTGTCGCGTTGGCTCCACTTGCTCCAAACTTGATAATTTTTTTCTTGTCATACTCGAACTTACGAGCTCACCCAGATTATTATTAAAACTAGATGAAAAAAATGAAAATCAACTACGACTAATCGGACTATTTTGTAGAGTGGTAGTTTTTAAGGCTGTGTGGACAATGTTCAGTCATAGAGAGCCTAATCCTAACAACACGGGTTGTTCTGGTTGGTTCGTTGACAGCGTTTCCCATAAGAGACAGCGTGAATCAATAAACGGAATATTTTCGATAACTTCAAAAATCAAAAACAAAGTATGCGTTATGGAAAAAAGAACACCAATTTGAACAGTTGAGGCTTGATTTATTTAAATTAGAAACAGGTACAAAGGCAGGCATCGCTCAGGATCCAAGGTATGAGCCGCGCGAGCGTTCCCTAGCATTTTTCACTTAGCCCCTTCATTTCCGAGCGATAACTATTTTAACTCTGCAGTCGTGAGGTTTGCATATCCATCCTTTTGAAGGCGATTCGGAATAGCACTCAGGTATCTGCCCGGATCATAATTTAGTGCCGTATTCATAGCCATTTCTTAAACAGTTACTTTCTTTCCTTCCTATGGTCTATATTGTGATTAAGGGACTTCCTTAATAAGGGAAGCGGAAGGAGACCCTTAATATAGCACCATATAAAGGACAATTTTTGCGCACCTCGAGTTAATTGCAGCAGTATAACTTTAGAAAAGGGTCCTTGGAAGGGACACCGCCACAAAAAATGCAAAACAAGATAGAAAACTCACCGCGAGTTTCGTAAATCTTACGGTAGGTTTGTGCCAAAAAGGTCGTTTCTTGAAATCATAGCATTTTTTCTTACCTATTTTGCACTTTTTGCAATGGAGACTCATAAGTTGTACTGCTGAATTTCACTCAAGGTTTGCAAAAATTGCCCTTTATAAGTTGCAAATTTGAGGTTTTTTTTGAACCTTCCTTAATCACAGTGCAAACTATATGGGCATAGCCTTAGATAGCCTAGATTAGCCTTAAATAGCCTAGACTAGCCTTACATAGCATAGGCTAGCCCTAGATAGCCTAGACAAAAGTGAGAAGGGTAAAAAGCCCCCTTCGAGCGCCGATGCACGCCGCGGCCGTAGAGTGGATATCAGCATAGACACTACTGTGAATGTCATCAATGAACCATCAGCTCGGCCTCCCCCCTTTTCCTTTCTTTTACACTTTATTTTTAGATAGTGCAATATTACTTGGACTAAAGTTTCTTATGACCCTCGTTCTTGTCCTTTCATTGTAAGGACGACTTTTCTCTGTAATAATTGACCATCTAAGGTATCAATAAACAAAAACAAACAAAAAAGCTTTTGACGTGCATAAGGAGACTATAGATATGGTCTTCTCTGCAAGTTTTGAATGAAATCGAACAGATAGATTCTGAGATATCGCTGTAGACAGATCTGGGGGACGCCGGACGGACGGAGACACATTTTTCAAGTATGGTTATTTTGACTCCAAGGACCTTAAAACGTCTAGAAATGATAAAACTTCAACTTTTTTCCCCCTTCGGAGATCGACAATACTTCCTCTACTCTAGGGGAGCGAGAAAGTAAAAAAAAACAATACTGTCGTGCTGAGGAAAAACGCCGTATGAACATTCGAGAGTTGCCAGATTTCCTTCGATAAAATGTTTATTTTTGAGCAAAGTTATGGACATTCTTCCTTGAATTTTTCAGAAGTTTTAGAACAAAGCACGAACAAAATTATCTGAGAAATTAGTTGACAAATGTTAAAACATTTTCCTGAAAATTGGTGATTTGCCGAGGGAAATTTGGCAACGCCTGAAGGCTCATACGGCTTTCTTCCTTAGCATGGCAGTATAGAGGTGGGGCCTCCTAATGCAAAGAAAGGAACCGTCTAATGAACGAATATGAATACAACCCTGTGAATAGGACACTTTGCGATAACTACTAAAGTACCTTCCAGTACGAAGCACTTTTCCACCTGCTCGACTTGGGTTTGCTCGGTGGTGGCTTGGGCGAGCGCTCCGGCGAGCGGCTCCTCGAGCTAGACCTGCTCGGGGACTTGAACGAAGGCAACGCCCCTAAGATATACCTATTCCAACCTTCGAACCGCTTGGACGATCCCCGCAGGAACCCGCTGAACTTCGCGATGCCTCCCTGGGACGAAGAACTCGCCGAGGACGACGAAGACGCATTGCTGTCCAGCCGGGAGATCTCGCCGGATCTCGGTGGGGTCTCCGCAGCCTGCTTGCCCCAGAGCACGGTGTTGACAGCGGCAGCTACACCGGTTTGCTCCTTCGGTCCGGCGCGTCCGAAGGCGTTCTTGGTGAAATCGAAGGCACGCTTCCGTTGCTGCTCTACGTTCTTGACCAGGTTGTCCGCTGCCGCGCCGGCCGCGTCCACGACAGCCCCTGGGATGGCCGCTATCCCTTTCGCGAAGTCCACCGCCTGCTTGGCTGAGGTCAGCGCCGCGGCATGTACCGTGCCCGGAGCGGCGGCCACCGCTCTTGCTAGACCCAGAGTCAGTTCGATCGGGACCCCTGCCACCTTTACAGCAACATGAGGAAAGTGTAAAGCGCTGTCTCCACTCGTCAAAGTGGCGTCAAAATGGAAGCTCAAAGAGGTAAGTGGCTCAAAGTCGGGACTTGATGCGATTGATGAGCGTTGCAACTCAAAATGGAGCGGCGTAATGCCGCAATCACACGCTGAATGTGGGAGCTGAATGTGGAAGTCATCGGCCCGATGTCTGAATTTTGCACGTATCGCGCAATATTCAGCAACGATGCTCAGCGACTATTGGATAATGTCGGATTTGTCTGAACTATTCGAATAGATTTTATACACATCTGGATGAAAATAACTCGAATGCGTGAAATTTCAGCTGTTGAGCGATGACTGTTGACTTCCATATTCATGCAGCTGCCAAATTTAGCGTGTGATTCCGGCATGACTCTTTTTTTTTATCAGCAATCGCGAACAGGTCTTATTTATCGATTCAGTTTGGGCTTCCATTTTGACGCAATTCTGACGAGTGGACACAGGGCTTAGAGGACAGTGGCGTGGCGTGCTTTTCGATAAATCATTGATCTGCCATTTAAACCTATGGAAAAGGATCGATGAGTAGGGTGTTCGTTACGAAGACTTTGATAATCGATTCTTTATCACGGTTTCAACTGGGAAAATATCGATAGCCGATCATTCACGCCTCGCCACTGATAAGGGGTGGTTCATAAATTCGTGGCCCCCTCACGAAAGAGCATGACTGCAATGGAGACGCTCCTGGTTTCTGGAATAGACTCCCTGATTTTCCTTGATATTTTCAATTCCCTGATGAAACCCAGATTCCCCGGGGTTTCTCGGTCTAGACACCTTTAATTTCGATCAGCGGGTCGATTGTTGAATCGTTAATGAATGATCCTTATCGAAAAAACTGCGATGGGATTGCGCGAATGCCCCCTTTTTTACCTTTTTGGAGATGCATAGGATTGCGCGAATTTCTCTGGTACTGAAACTCCCATGTTTGCCCGAATATTCTATATGAAACGAATGAGCATTAATCTGGCAACCTTGGTAGTTTATGGTAGATAACGACATCACGGATGACTGTTCATTCCCTCCTCACTTACGGGCAAGTCTCTCTTCGATGGATAGCCCTCGCAGCACGAATGGCCCAGCAAGAGCTTACATACATATGAGTCGCTTTTACAGCGCTCTTCGGCGCTCTACGACGCCCAATCGCCACAAAGCTCGGTCTTCCCACAGGTCATCAGGGAGTTGACACTCCCTCATCTCACTCAACACCCCCTGTCGCCAACCTCTCACTGGGCGTCCTCTACGTCTCCTCCCAGGAGGAACCCAATCAAGCATCTTTTTTGGCAGCCTCTCTTCAGTCATCCTATTGACATGACCATAACAGACAAGCTGTCTGGTCATGACGTCGAACACGATCGAAGAGCATTCATCGACATTTAAAAAGTGAACTAGGGGCCTGTGGCCGCTACGCTACGTGGCCGCCGATCACCGAGGAAACTACACGTAAAAAATTGTATAGCAACAATGTTCAAGTTTTTTAAGAAATTAATGGATTCAAAACCCGACGGGTGCTCCTGAAGAAAGCGTATATTTATCTCTGATTGCAACGTTATGCACTACTTTTATGTTTTATTTTTAATAAACACAAAAAAAGCTTTTAAAAAGCTACACACAGTTTTTCTGAAAAGTTTCCGCGAATTTACCTAAATGATCTCAAATAAAAGAATCGGAAATTGCAACGCGACATTCTCGTTCTTTCTATTTTCTTTTAAAGTAATAAAAAAAAAATAATAAAAAAAAATAATTAAATAAATAAATAGCATCCGAATTTCTGAATTGTTACAATGAGGATACGAATTTTCTCTTTGATTTTGGTAAAAACTGGAGCAGACAGTCAAGAATGATGACACGCAGTCGTACAGCATTCTACCGTCTTGTAGATTCCCGTCTTGCTGGCGTGAACGCCAACTAACCGGCTGGGACTGCACTGCGTTTGGTGCAATGCGAGAAGTATTCATGCAGTCTTGTAGGCGCTAATATGGGCTTTCCGCCGACCGTGCTGTTTGGCGCAATGCGTGAAGTATTCTTTAAGTCTTGCAGGCGCTGATATACGTTTAACTCCGGCCGCACCGTGTTTGGCGCGAGTATTCGAACCCGCGTTGGAATAATCGCGGCACGTATTTTAAGGTTTCTACTCGCGCAATCCTTGTGCCTTTTTCGCGCAATCCTCATACATTTTCAAAGAGTTTTCGCGCAATCCTGGATTACCGATCAAAAAATCCCTATCTCAGCAATGATATTTATAGATCAAGGTCATTCAATAACGATTTAACAACAGGGTGTCTACCAGTTATAAAAAACCAAAATTGGGGACTTTTAGGCGTATTTTTCAAGAAAATCGGGGACTTATTTCCCGAAATAGTAAAAGAAAGGGAGCTATTTAGAGCGTTAAAAGGCGTATTTTGTACGACTGATTTTACAAGACATGTTGAACGGATGAAAACATACAAAGAACCGAGCATCACTGCAGTTATTTTACCCCTGGTTATACCGCGCCGCGCGAAAATTTGAAAATGCCGGTGTTTAGGACGATTTTTCTCATTTAATGGGGACCTGAACAAGAAAATTGGGGACTTTCGGGGACACCCTTCCAAAATCGGGGATAATCGGAGACATTGGGGACTTTTGCGGACCGGTAAACACCCTGCGCAGGTATAGATCAGCGGAAAAATAAAAACTACCTTCTTCCCGAATCGTCCAGCAGTCCTAAGTCTCAGCTCAACCGCGTTCAGGACAGGCATGAAGAGCTGTTCTCTCTCAGTCTGGACTTGCTTCTGGACATCCTTGAACTCCTTGATCTCTCCTTCGGTCATCTCCACGCACACCACGAGATTCGTATACCACATGGACACGAACTCCCCATCCTCTCCCTCTACCTTCATACTGCACGTCCGGTACTCCGGCTTCCCCAACTCGTCCGTGTTCTGACAGATCTGATCGTGGTTCAGGAAAACCCTCTTATGCACGACGACGATGTACTGTTCTTTCTTCGGACTGATGACGAAGACGTGGATCCCTCCTTCGGTATTGAACTCCAACATCGTTCCCTTCCAGTAGATGGAACCATCCCTCCGCCGTATTCGGCCACCGTTGGGCAGTCGGTTGGTAGGCAACGTGCCGAACACTTGTTTCAGGGGCTCTAACAACTGCGGCATCACTTGAGTGGCTTGCATGATCTCGTGCAGGGCGGTGACGGAAGGCTCCATGTTTTTCAGGTTGGCGACCACCAAGGAGCTTATGATTATCCCTGCGGTGATGAGTTCGCGCTTTTGGAGGGACGCGCCTACGGGAGCTATTTCCGTGTCGTTATTCGCGGCATCCCCCTTGAGGCGAATTTCCGGGTAGACGGTTGCTAAATCTTGGGAGAGACTAATCTTCTGCCCGACGGATGAATTTAGGACGACCTGGAGTGTTGGAATCAAAACATCGTGGGGATAAAACATAGAGTACGTAGAGTCATAATGTAAATGGGAGAGCTGGCGCCATGTTCTGCTCGACGAGTTCCTAGCCCAGTGTGCGCCGAGTTCGGGTCACTTTTTCGATAGATGTTCGATCCAAAATGGCGGTGTGGAATACGTGGTGATTCGTATCTTCTTTGTTTACATCGGATGGCCGGGTGCCCGTGTATAGCAAACAATCGATCATGTATCGAAAAAGTGACCCGGCGTCACACAGGAGTCTCGGAGTTCAGGACCTGGAAAATGCTTAAAATTGGCGCCAGCTCTCCCATTTACATTACGACTATATGTACTCTATAGGATAAAATCATCATACATATATTAAAAGTTGCTTTCACAGCGCACCCGGGCGCTCTGCGACACTTAATCGCCAATACATCTGCCACATTCTGTCTGTCGACAGACAAGAGACAGAGGTCATCTGGTAAATGGCATCTTGTAATCTTGTATATATATTGTATAATCTTGTATAATAGAATCATCATCATTATCATAAATATCGCTGTGCGCGGACAAAATCATAACTGTGAAGAATTCGGCGAACGGAACCAGAGCGTGGCATGCTTTGCGATACATCGATTTATATGGCATTTGAACCTATGGAAAAAGATCGATAAACAGGGTGTCGCCACGAACTCCTTAATAATCTATCTTTTACCATAGCTAGAAGTGGGGAAATATCTATAATCAATCATCCATGCCCCGCCTCTCTGTCGTGTTATGGGAGAACGCCGTATGAACATTCGAGGGTTGCCAAATTTCCGTCAATAAAATGCTCATTTTTGAGAAAATTTATGATTATTTTTACTTTAAATTTTCAGAATCTTTAGGTGAAATTGCGAACAAAATTATCTGAAAAATTGGGAGGAAAATATTCATAAATTTACCAGGAAATTCGCGTTTTATGAAAGGAAATTTGGCAACGCCTGAAGGTTCATACGGTGTTCTTCCTTAGCACAGCAGCACTGGACGTAGCCCCGTCGTGTCAAAATCTCGCAGTCTAAAGGGGGCTATCCTACTTTATAAATGCAAAAATGCATTGTACTGTGCTTCATAAGGATTGAAGTTTTTAAGTATGTAGAAAGGAAACCCCCCGGACAGTTCCTGGATTAGGAGAATTTCACCAACAACCCCCCNNNTCCTGGCAAGGTGCACTTCTGGATAATCCGTACCCTACACTGCACCTATGGGCCCAAACATCTTAAATTCGACCTGCCAGTAAGATGAGTATGTTTGAAATCTGTTGTGCTAAGGAAAAGCGCCGTATGAACCTTCAGGTATCACAAAATTTTCTTTGATATTCATTCAAATATGTTGGGAAAATTGTAAATATTTTTTGTCAAAGTTTTCGGAAAAAATTGTTTGTAATTTGATCTTAAGGTGATTCGACGGACGCCATTTTTTGTGCCAAAGCGACGTGCGATATATCGCATCGATTTGTTCCCTAATTTCAGCAACTTGTCGTTATTTTCGAATTTTGAGATCGCACCTTTTTTGTCATGAGACTAAAGAATTCATGTACCAAATTTGACAAAGAAATTCAACATAATAAAGGCGAGGAGGAAGGATCTTTTTAGAGGAAAAATATCGCATTCGATACTGATACCGAAACTGCACTTGCATGCGATATTTTTCCTCTAAAAAAACCACGCCTTTACTACGTTGAATTTCTTTGTCAAATTTGGTATATGAATTCTTCAGTCTCATGACAACAGAGGTGCGATCTCAAAATTCGAAAAAAATGAAAAGTAGCTAAAATTATGAAACGAATCGATGCGATATATCGCACGTCACTCTGACACACAAAATGGCGTCCGTCGAATCACCTTAAGTATTTTTAAAGTCCAAGAAAAAACAATTTTCATACTTTCCTTCAAAATAAAATTTTTATCAGACCAAAGGCGACATTCAAGAATTTTACGGCGTTTCTCCTTAGCACGGTAATAAAGCGGTGTTGCGTACGAATTTGATGGGTGGAGAAATTCTAAGCAGCTGTTCCAGGCCCTTGTTAAAACGGTCAACACAGAGGGAAAAAGCATTCAACTTACATTCTACGCGACGCCACGTACGCAATCAATAAAAAATCACTCGTCAAAATCGGCACAAACGGTCTCCGGCAATTTTTTCTAAGTAGACAGCTCAATATACGTAAATTGTAAGGTAAAAGGTAAATTTTAAAATTTTGCGAAAGCGCAAACGCAGCTATTTTTGAGCCAATTTACATTTAAATAAACTGTAAATTTTACTTTGCCTGAAAGGTAGGGACAAACCCATTCAGACGACGAATTCATCCCGAAAATTCACGTTGATCCCCGAAAATGCGCTGAAACGGACCGACGCGACTGACAAAACTTTTTGAGAGAATAGAAGAAAGTGAAAAAATATGAGCACTGCTCGGCCTTGATCTTCACGTGTAGACCATATTGCATCCCATATTTTCAGCGAAATAAAAATGAACGCTTTTTTGCTGTCTCCGCTTTCTCATTATCCCGACTGCATTTTTTGCGATCAAAATTTTCCCCCACTCTTTTTGTTTACTTCGTCAAATTCTCTTGAAAATAATGGATGTTCTCGGTTATTAAACGAATGTTTAAGCGAACGGTCCCCTTGCTCGCCAGTCTGCGAGCACCACAGCTTCTCGCGTCCCTTGCGCGTTCCTCCTGAAAGTGGAGATATCGGACAGCCCGTGATTTCATATCATAAAAAGTATCACACCTAAATCCAGAGGAAATTCTGGAGCCCAACGGAGAAACATTTTCAATTGGCTTTTAAAAATGTTTAAGTACTGTTTACGCCGATCCAATCAGTTCCTTAAAAATTGAATCCAATTTTGCACAAAAGAGTGAAGTTTACAGTGATGCCAAACATTCGTGAGACGTAAGTCCTAAATCATCCTCCTATTTTCTTTTATTCATGTGTGTAGGAAGCGAGTTTGTTCAACCCTGGTATATTTTCATGGTTTCTTCTATGCTTATAATCGAAATACGTATTCCCAAACGGCAGTGTATCTTCAATATTCATTCATTTACAGTTTGCGTTGAAAGCCTCATACACGTTAACACCGGACCCCGCTTTTTGTGCAAAATAGTCCCGGCCAGACTATAATTTTAGGGAACCAGTTCCGTCGGAATAAGACATGATTGAATAAAAGGCGATGGTAAAATTAGATTTTTTTCTAACAAATGGATACAACTCATTTCGATGTAATTATTCAACACAGGTAAGCACAACTATAAGCCCTTCTGTAAACAAAATTGGCAGAAACAAATTTATTCTGACTAAAATCTGGGTTGGGCCGGGCGGTTATTCTATCCTCAGTGAAAATTTAGAGAAATTATGCTTGCATGCTATTTTCAGAGAGGATTTTTAGATAGTGAAAGAAATCATGTACCATTTTACAAATAAAGCAAGATTTTTTAAAATGCATTGAATAATCAAGTGGCTTTAAGTTTGTGACGTTCCAAAAATTTAAGTTTATCCCTAGGTTCGCCATCGATGTGAGAACCCATTTCAGCCAAATCTTCGGGGAGTAGGTTAGGGGGGGGCGTTGTTAGAGGAGGATTCGCTTCAGACGAAAGAAACTTTGCGTATCCAAAATATAACAAAATAAAACTTAAAATTGATGCAGGTAATTGTCAAAACAAAAATTAAATTTCAAATGCAAAAGGGATGTGTTACACATTTTTTTCAGCATTTTCAACAATTAATTTAGCAGCGGACGTATTACACTACGTCATACAGATGATGGGAGAGACTAAAAAAAGAGAATCAATGATCAGAGTGAAAAAGTTCTTACCAGGATAACGGTGCCAAAAATCAAACTATTTGAAACGAGCATGCTTCGTTGCATCACATTTTTGTGACTATGAAAGGTCTTCACGCCGATTTTTGCGGGCAAGCAGTTCTATCGATGCTCCATGTCTATGACCGGCTTACTAAGCTTAAGGTTGAAATCATTTCGTCCATCACTCAACGAGTAGAGACTGCCTACGTCTACCTCATGCTCATAACTTACAGGGTTGACATTGTCGCGGCTCACGTAACCCATACAAAAGACCGGCAAATTTCCCAAAATTAAAATTGGGAGCAATGTAGCAACTCCAAACTAACACGCATGGTACTCCGGTGACATTTATCATATAGCTCTGAAAAAAAGGCTGTGACACAACAGTCACATGATCCTTGAGCGGCATTCGGATACTCTTACAACGGAGCTCATCATGAAATATTATAGTTTGCCCATTAACCCATGGCACCTCGATCATGCCTCGACTAATATCCCCGGCTGTAGAGAAAGTAGAAGAGAGAACCTTTGTTTCAATTTAAATTTTTTCCTTCTTTTTTTTCACGTATTTTCCAGAATTTTTGCTTTAGTTACGGTACAGCGACATTCATGATGACGTTGCAAGCGCGATTTCAAGCTATGGCGATCCGCAACTATTTCTCCTGCGTTGGATATGGGTGCGTGCGTTATCAACTCATGACAGGTTTCGTGTTAACCTCTTTTGTGACAGAAGGCGCTCCGCCTTTTCTCATGCAAGGGATTTTTATTTTCGTAGAACTTTTTTTTTAGAAATATGCCAATGACCTACGGTGACATGAGAGGCTTTTCGTTCGATCTTCGGATTAATCATCATTCACTGAAAAAAAATTCTCGGCGTTTTTACCAAGGTCCATTGGTATCTTTACCATCTCACTTTTTTTTTACCAATTATTGGTAATTTTACCAAGACAAACTGGTAAGCTGACCTAAAAACCGGCATTTTTACTGGTTTTTTTTCAGGTAAGAATACCACTTTTATTGGTAATAAATTCCCGGTAACTTTGCCATTTTATCTCGGTAATTCTACCACAGTCGATAAACAATATTGGCGTTTTTACCAAGGTCCAGTAAAATTACCGAGAAAGTTCAATAATTTTACCGAGATTTCTCGGTAAAATTACCAATTCCATAAATGGTAATTTCACCAAGAAAAAACTGGGACCAAATAGAACCCTGAATTCTTGGCAACTTTACCCTTTTCTTAGTGAATACACCGAGATTTTTTTTCAATGTGTCACCGTAATCAATTGGTGCTTTACGTTGACATACCCGTAAACATAAAAATGACTTTCGGTGAGCTATGTCTTTCATCATTTCTGGTTTTCATTAATTGATGTACCTATTGAAGCAGAAAGAGAAAAGTCCCATGAAGTCGCACACAGGAATGTCTCTTCCCTTTTCCACTGAAATATTGATTTACAGAGAAGGACTTGCCTCTAATGGAATTGGAAAGACGCTTGAATCAGGACTTGGCCTTCACTCGCTCTTTTTGAAAGTCTATTTTCGATTCATATTCTCCAGTGATTTATGGAAACAATTGGAAAACGATTTTTGCGAATTTTTTAGGGGTTTAAATATGGTGCGATAAATTTGATTTTTTTACCCAAGAATCTGATTGGTTTGATGTGTATTTAGTGAAATTTTGATGAATTTTCATTGAAAAATGAAATAAAACGTGAAAATACCCCGAAATTCCCCGACAAATGGGTTTTTCGGGGCTGGAGGGGGAGTGATTGGGGTCAGGAGGTAAAAATTGCCCAAAACCATGTTTTTAGGACCTACTAAAAGAGTTTAGATCATTAAATTCAAAATCCGTGAGGAGGGGCATTTTGGTGCCCTTACCCAGGGATACCGTTTTCTTGAAACTTAGTGATTTGTGAAAGGGATTTCGGTAACATATGAAGGCTCATACGGCGTTTTTCCTTAGCATTGCAGCGATGATACCCCTTCCACTGGTCGTCTTCGTAATTTATGGACGGCCTCTTAGGCGTGTGCCCGGAATTTTTTCACGAATGCTTCTAGATTTATGATTCTCACAGACTATTCATCATCATACATATACCACGAAAGTTCTTGGACTTTGTGCAACCATGTGCAACTCCTCTTTTAAACCTACTTGGCGCCACTTAAAGTAAGACGGTTAGAAATTGTGGAAACATCCGCCAAGGTCGAATACAGGTGGCACAAGTCGAACGGGAAAAAGTCCCGTTTTGAACGAAAATATAAACGATCCGAGCTAGAAACCTCATTTCCACGAAAGTAAGAATTACATTTTTAGGAATCAGCTTGTTCAATGCTGATTGACTTCTGTATTTCTGAGAATGCGCATGGTTCATAGGAGTTTCCCCTGATTTTTTTTAAGAATATTAATCCGCGAAAAACGATCTCAAAGTTGCGTATTTTGAGCTTTTAAACGCGAGTCACCGGTTCATCCAAGATGGCGGCCGTGGATGTTCGTCGGAGAATGGCGACACTCTTAACCTGGCGTGCCAGCTGGCTGATTGTTGAAATTGATAGACAAAGTTTTAGGCAAAGAAGACTTAGAAAGTATGGAGCGATCCTATTGGTTGAAATGAGTGGTACCAATAGACTGAGGAAGAAAACGATTGACTAACTAAACGGTTTCTCGTGGGTTGCCGTTAATTAGTCTATTACCTATACCTCTTTTGTCCATTGGAATCATCCGCTTTCACCAACAGGATCCCTCCATAACTATTTTGTCTTCTTTGTCTATAACTTTATCTATGAATTTCAATAATCGGCCCGCAGCGAAGTGTACCTCTGCCGCGTTCGATGGTAGATAGATAGTCCGAGAAAGTAAATTACAGTAGATAGATTGTCCGAGAAAGTAAATTGACAAACTCTTATCAATTGAAAAACTAGATACAACTACATGACTTAAATTGAAACGTTGGAATGTTAGAGACTCACAGTAATGATATATTTGACTCCAAGAAATATTTTACGATCAGTAACCAGAAGTGAAAATCTGGCAGATGATTTCTACGAGAGCATAAAATATACACGTGCGCAATCCTATAATTAAGGAAGACTTTCGCGTGCAATCCTCACTTGCACACGATGCCTTCAAAATTCGACGAAAAAAGTCGGGGAGGGCATGACATTTTTCGTGGGAAATTGAGGCCATGAAATTTTTTCCAGGTACTCCCGTCCTCCATGGTTAAAACTCTTGCCCTTTCCTTTTTGTCGAGAGCAATTTCAATCAACTCTATTTCTGCGCTGTTCATACAATTGCATTTCAGATACCTGGAGCATAGACCTTGTCCCACGATCAAATGAACTCATCAAATAGTCATCAAATGCAAGATGGCGACTGGTTTTCGCGCAAGTCCGCTATCAAATGTCAGCGGGCCGTCAAATGTTGATGATCCCGCCATCTTGCATTTGATGAGTTCATTTGATCGTGGGACGAGGGCTTAACCGAGTGAACTCTAAATCTAAGAACGACTGAATTTTTGAGAAGTTCCGTTTCCTAAAAGGGTGTGGTTAAATGGCCATTTTCGACGTTTAATCCGAAGACGACGTAAGTCATACCTCCCACGGGGCTCAAAATTTGCTAAGCAAAGCACTCCGAGATTAGTAACAGGAATCTCGGAAAATTCCCGGACACCCTTCCCGGTGAAGCTGCAAAGTGCCAGTCATTGCTGTGTATATTGGTATGTGTGAGTGTCTTTCTGTTTCCTACGCGAGGATGTAGAGGAAGTAGAAAGACTGAATAGTTTCCGACCAAAATCTTGCTGATTTTTGCCAAAAATCCGAGGAAAAATCCGTGAAATACGTTATTTCATCCGAGCAAGGTTGCCACAGCATTTAGAAAATGAAATTTCCTGACGTTTCCCCGATTCCCCTGACACATTTTGGTGAATTTCCCTGACATTTGAAGATATGTCAGATGGTTGAAAATGCAAAATTAGAAATAGGTTTCGGGTATAATTTATTCTTTGAAACGTCAAACTCATTCTAGAAAGCAAATAAAGATGACTTAACAAAACAATGGAGAATTTGCATGCACATTTTTTATTGCTTCATCTGAAAGTACTGAAACAGCATTTTTTATAATCATTTTTCTGATATGGGAAATAGTATACCTAAAAGTAGATTTAAAAGTGAGAAAATGCACCGCCTAGTGACGTCATCTGGCGACATATCCCATTTACACAAATATTTTAGCAGATTATCCTCGTGTTCAGTTCACTCAGGAGTTGCGACTTAAACACGAAATTCATCAAATTTCAAACACCTGTAAGTTCTCTGTTTACTCCCTGATATTTCCAGATTTCCCCTGACTTTAAAATTCCCTGACATCCCGGTTTTCCCTCACTGCGGCAACCCTGGACGAATGATCCGTAAAAAATAAAACCCTTACCTGAGATGTGTGTTGCTGTAGCGGGGTTGAGCGGCGCTGCTTCCCTTATCCGACGGCGTGGGCGAAGGGGTTGGCGGGGGTCGCGGTGAGAGGGATGGGGAAGGGGTGCGAGAGAGCTCCTCGCAGACGAGATTGTTGTTGTCCTCGGTGAAGATCCTCTTCCTCTTGCTTTTGTGGTCGTTGATGTCGGCGATGGAGATGTTCTTGACGCGGAAATCGTCGGGAGAGGTCACGTGTTGGCATGCCTCAAGCTCGGCCACCAGCGCGTAGCCGTTTCGAAATGCCTCCGGCCCTACCATCCCCGACTCGTCTAGGCGTTTTTCAGGTCTGGAACATAGAGATACGGACAAATCAGGACATTTGAAAAGACATATTCATAGAGAAACACTAAAAAAAACCTCCGACTGAAAGCCGTAATGAAGATGTTTCATGTGTGAGGAATTTGCGATTTGACTAATGATTCTTATGTAAAAGTTCGCGAGAAACACGATGGTGCCACTGGTTTTCTCTGAAAACTAGACTCCGGTTGACGTTGAAATTTGAGGAAATATGATACAAAAAACTGGCACCCTCCAAAAATGCCAGAAGCAAGTTAGTGTAGATTCATGTCAAGCCTTAATCGTATAACTCAGTGAAAGATTCTAAGTTTTTAATCTTGGATCTATGGCAGAGCAAGAGATGCAATCTCTTCTTTCGCTTCACCATTGCTCCTGCCACTTTAATTATAATAACGCCTTGATACAACTATTCGCACTCGTAGGACGTGCGTGATGCATAGAGTTAAAATTGAAGGCGTTCAGGTTTCAGGTAATATAACCTTTTTTCCCTATAATTTTAAATAATTCACCGGTCTTCCTTTGAAACAAAGGATAACTCAACCAACTTGTGAGAGAGGAGAAAATGCCTCTCCCAACGGGCATCCTTATTTATAACGCCCCCTTTTGTACATACGATAGCACCGTGCAAATGCTGATAGGTAGTTTAATGTACTTGGTACTAATGGTAGTCTAATGTAGATAAGTCTTCTGCCCGGGTAAAAATTGGTGATAAGAGCTGCGTTTCAAAATACCATAGGAATTCTTATAGCCGGCTAAAGAGGGCTACAGAAAATCATATAGCTGGCTGTAGAATGCGGAGAAAATCATACGGCCAGGCTATACGAGGCGATAAAAAATTATGCAGCCGGGCTAAAGATCCCATCGCCGGGCTTTACACTTTATCGCCTGGCTGTTGCTTTTTCGCCATCGATTATAAAAGGCTATGAGAAATTGTGTAGAAATTCGTGTGCATTGGAAATCATTAAGTTTGATACGGAACCACCTTAATATTTACAAAACACACATTATATTTTCCTTTAATACATATTTGTTTTTCATCAATTAAAATGAGAATAATCCATGCAGGATGTGCAAACATTTCAAAATCATGAGTTGAATAACGCTGACTTCGCCAGATTAAATATTAGAGCCAAACACAAAGCGGAGCGGCGACGCACTGGCGCCTACAAACCTAACAAGGATACTTCACGCATTGCGCAACGCGTGAAGTATCCCTGTTAGGTTTGAAGGCGCCAATGCGTGTTTCGCGCTGGCTGCCCACCCGCCGCGCCGCGCCGCGCCGCAGCGTACCACGGCGCTTGAAGCAACTATTTCACACCAGAGGTATTGCATAGTATCATACGAAACTGAAGGCGTTCTAATATATTAGTAATGGCAGGCATCCATCAAAAGTACGGAGCTTTCCTCCCAAAATAAATCAATATACTACGGCCCGAAAAGAGAGCAGTATTCCAAAAACTCACTAAGTCCTAGCATCCGTAATTAGTAACGTTTAGCATACTTTTTATCGCCTGGCTGTTGCTTAATCGCCATCGGCTATAAAAAGCTACAAGAAATTGTGTAGCCGGCTATAGAAGCTATTGGAAATCTTACAGCCGGCTGTAGGTCTATGGTATTTTGGAACACAGATTCTACTGCCTATTTTTACCAGGACGGGAAAATTGATCAGTTTAATGAAAACTCATTCATGAAAGTCAATCATAATTGGACCGAGTTCATCAGAAAGGAACCAACCCACATTAAGTTGAGACTGAGAAAAATAGGTTTAAAGTTTTATTCCTGCAAATGGTCCAATGAAAAAATAAATTTTTACGCCTCTTTTCACAACAAAAAATTGTTTTTAGACTTTCAGTTTTTGGCAGGAGAAAATGCACAACTAGTGGAACTCAAAAACACTCTTCACTCATTTTTTTTCGAAAATAGGGGTTCGGTTCCTTTCTGATAAACTCGGTCCCATTTTAACTTGTCAATTTAAAATACCCTCACTGCACAGTTCTAGGTTTTCAAGAGGGTTTAAAAATGTGGCGATGGTCAGTCGGTTACCTCATTATTAACTTGTAATGGTAGAAAACGTTTATTTGCGTTCCATCCTCTTTCAAAGACTGCAACATCCACGAGCAGTGGTGTTCGAATCCGATGCAACACCAGAGGGACGGGAGATTTTGGAGAAATTGAAGTTTAAAAACTTTAATTCAAATTTAAAAGATTCGTTGAGAGTCAACTCGTTGAGAGTTATTGAGAACAAATGAATCCGGCCAAGGTATAAATATTTACACAGCGTGGCTCAAAGCAAATTCTGGAGAAAACTTTCACTTATAAAATCTCACTTTCCAAGTCGTGGCGCAAAAGCCAAAAGCTTCTCGATTGAATAATATCCCCGCACGTCTAGTCCGTCGTGTCCCAGAATTTTTCTCACTTCTTCATCAATTTGCCGTGTTTTTAACGCTGAACTTTCCCTTTCTTTAAGCGCCTCTCACTTTTTGGCAAGTTCAATTGCCTCTTGCTTCTACGTCTATATTCAGATTTTTTTTCACGCACTAGAAACTTTCGACCCGAAAACGACTTTCCCGCCAAAACCGGGGAAACGCGGGAGTCGCGGGAAAATTAAACTCGCCGGACGGCAGCGCAACGTCACGAAACTGACGCGTCGGAACCACTCGAACATAGCTCAAGATCAAAGCAATTTCGGGAATGAGAAAAGACGGGAAATCTTGCCAAGTTTCACTCATTGATACATTCTCGAGCGAAGCTCTTCAAGCCGTCTCGTAAGCAGGGGAAAGGGGGGTCAAGTCGCTCATCGTCACCGAGTGAGACTGTCCATGACTTACGTAACGCTATTTTTTCGATTTAGCACCTTCTGGCCATTCATAACGCACCTGTGACGTAGGTTTAGATACGTCATTCAACATTTGTCTCAACTTCCTGAAAACACCAAAAACATACCATCAAATGGACCGCGTTTAGCAGAAAGGAGCCAAGCCACATCAGTTATTGCGAAATTTAATTTTCTATATAAAAACGATTGTGCGGATTTGTGTGTAATAGACAGTAAATTTTCTGCATAGCACGAAGAAAATTTCCTAAAATTTTCATAAGAATCCGCAAAAAGTTCTTTTGTAAAGCAATAAATCGTCCGGTTAAATTGGCGATAGCTGATGTGGCTTGGTACCTTTCTGCTAAACGCGGTCCAAATACGTGCGGGTAGCCTCCTTAAATTGGCACAACTAATGGGTCACTAATCCTGGTGTTTTTTATTTTCATATTCTGAAAGTACAAGGTGAGAATAGATTACGTGGTGATTTATTGCATGTATTTTTGGAACCATAATCCCGGACAAGTCGCCGTTGAAAAGTCCAAAGACTCGAAGGAACTTTAAACTCGCCGAAACGGCGAGAAAATGATGGATGTTATTACTACGACAGTCAAATCGCTATCCCCTTTCATTTTTCACTGATGTTTGTTAAAATAAAACGTACCTCAATGTGGAATTGTTGTTTGTTTACTAGGTACAGACAACATGAATGAGGTTCCATTCTTCCATTCTACAGATACAGTTTCCTCTTTCTTTTTGTTTTTATATACGAGAAATAGAAAGACATTTGACGGAAATCGTAGAAATCCGTGCTCGCTTCTGATTGGTGCCGGATGATATCATTCAATTCGGCGCGAAAATGGAGCGTTATAAATTTGCGGTACAGTTGCCCTTTTTAAACAGCTGATTTCTCGGTTTCTGAGTTACTTTTCCGCGTTTTCAATGTGCGTAGTGTGTTATACGCATCATTTGCCTTTGTCAACACGTATTCGTGGGTCAGAATTCGTTCATGATATAGTGACCCTATGCAAAGATTTTTGTAATTTTATCATTTTTCGATTCTCTGACTCTCTTTGCTTCTCCCAGACTCTAAAGTTGTCGAATTCTTTGACTTTCCCTGACCGTCGAACCAAACATCCTCATAGATTTTTACCTCTCATTAAGCTGAATACTTTTACTCGCTGCTCGCAAAATTCCCTGAGTTTTTCATGGATTACCTGACTTATCGAGGTAGCACTGAAATCTCTAACATTCCCTAATTATTCACGTTTCCCAAACCGCCGGAAACCCTACACTGGAAAATAAAAAACACATTGGATCTAGAGTCCAGACTCTTGAGAACATTGACAAGAAAAGGGACTCTTGATTAGATCAGATTTAAGCCTAAATCAAAAGGAAATCCGCTGAAATTAAGAGGCTTGGTTCTTGATTTAACCTTAAATCTGATTGATTCAAGAGTATTTTTTCTTGTCGATGTTTTTTAGAGTCTGGACTGTACATCCAATGTGTTTTGTTGTTGTTTTTTTTTTTTTTTTTTTTTTTTTTTTTTTTCCAGTGTGAAAAATACTTTGGCCTCTAATTCTCTTAAGCAACAATGTTCACAAGAACTTGTTCCTGAAAAATGAAATTAAACGCTTGCGCGGGCGAACTGGTTTGCAAAATTTGGCGACGGCGATGGGGATTTCGTCAAGGCCTAAATTTAAACGATAGTCAACGGGAAACACTCTCACTGGCAGCTGGCCCGAGTGCTTTCGCAAGGACGCCAAACTGGGAAAAATATTACACATTTCTTCCGCCCTCTTGCAGTGGATTATTCGACGTCTGCTGAATTCGACAATCTTGAAATTCCGACAACGTCAATTGAACTGTCAGAAACTCATCAATTGTTCAAGTGATAAATAATGTGTGAGATGGGGAGTAGACATGGGGGTGGCCTTAGAGAGGAACAGAGTATAAACCGGAATTTATGAACCCTTCTTTGATCCGGATGTTACTCAACGGGAAGTGGCGTGGCGTGCTTTGCGATACGTCGATGGATCTGCCGCTAATTTAAACCTATGAAAAAGGATCGATTAACAGGGTGTCCGCAAGAAACACCTTAATAACCAATTCTTTACCATAGTTTAAAGTGGGGGAAATATCGATAATCGATCATCCAAACTTCGCCAACGACAAGGAGTCTAATCAGACGTGGTGTCGGAATCGGGTGTTTTGTGTTTTTGAATCGCATTAATGAATAAGGCATGGAACGAAAAAACTTAAGAGTTGTTTGGATTGTTTCTCATGGATGAGATGAATTAAGAATGGAAATTTTGAAACACCGCAATGGAGATACGTGATTTCGCACTTCAGTCGGACCGATACGGACATCCAACAAGCTTGAATAGTTGCATCAAGTCCCCGCCCGTCACCGCCGAACAACGCGTTTGTCGATCGAATCAACTACAAGTATTATACGTAGGAAGTCAAAACGCCTTCAATTTTTTGAACGCAATACGGACGTCCGTCGAGGTTGTATAGTTGTATCAAGGCGGCGTAGCAAGCGCGTCCCATTGTTAATCGTTACAGACGAATGTAAGTTGAGAGAGGCCAGTCATAATGCCCTCAGTTTTATGCATACATATTTTCGGGCAAAATGAGAGACGACGTTTCTCCATTTGCGACGTTGCAGACTTCCTTAGAAATTGTATTTTTCTTTCGAGAAGCTGGTCAACATGAAACTTAAATTCTCCATGATTTTTCGTATTCGATAGCAGAAGATTTGGTTCAAAATGTAAAGTCGCAAAGGGTATCCCCTGGTAAGGGCAGATTCTAGAAGTAGAGTGTCTACCGAGTCATTTAAACAAGAAATAAACAGTTCTTTTCAGCTGCTGGAAAACAAGTCGATTTAAAGGTATTTCGGGGCTAACATGCAAATATGAACGATATAAAGGGAAAATCGGCAAAATCGCACGACGTGGCCTCTTTGATGGGGATAAAGGAGAATTTCAAACTGAGCGATGTAAATTCCATTATTTTTCTCGTAAAGTACTCTAAACAGTGTATAACCTCTAAAAAGCCGTAGGAACATTTTAAAGGGAGGAAAAAAATTCGCGAAATGACGAAAAAACGCGTCTTCGCACGCCACGCTCGGAAGTTTAGGCTCTTTGAGGCGCGTTTTAAAACTTTTTTTTCTCAATTTTTATTTTTCCCCCATTATTTTCTCATCAAATGAAACCATTTGCATTTGTTCCGCACTTAAAACTCCGTACATTCAAAAATAAGGGCCACCCTACGCGAGTAACCTCTTCTGAAATAGCAATGTTTACCATTTCGGCGCCAAAAACCGGTACTTTACGTGGGGCGCAAGGACTCGATCGACTTGAAACCTTTTCTGACGATACTAGGGCATGCTTCTTGAAACATTGAAACCAAAAATTCGAGATTTAAGTGTTAAAATCTTGATAGCGTGCGAGTAAACCGTTGCCAAAAGAGCCATTTTAACCGTTTTGGCGCCAAAAAAAACCATTTTTTCGGTGGGACGCACCACGCGTGAAGGCTTGACATTTTTTTTGGTAACAACTGGGTATATTACCTACATTTTAAGGCAAAAACGAAAAATGTATGTGTCCTCATTTTTTTTAAAACCGCTAAAATCTGAAAACAATTGGAAATTGACGATTTTTACGAATTTTTTTAGGGGTCTAAATAAGGTACGATAAATTTTGGTGCATTTTTATCGAAAATTGCGGGAGATATGAAATAAAACGTGAAAATACCCCGAAATTCCCCGAAAAATGGGTTTTTCGGGGTTGGAGGGGGGTGGTTGGGGTCAGGAGGGTAAAATTGCCCAAAACTATGTTTTTAGGACCTTCGCTTGACCGTAAGCCGTGGGTGAGTAAAAATAGCGTCAGCGCCTTCAACTAATAGTGTATGCAACACGCACATCCTTAGAGCACGAATAGTTGTATCCAAGCGCCGTTGTGAACTTTGCTTTGATACATTCATAGATGGAGATGCCATGAAAGCAACGGCGCCTCCAATTAATTGTGTATGCAACACGCACATCCAAAGAGCACGAATAATTGTATCCAAGCGCCGTATGAACTACGCTTCGAAACGTTCATTGACGGATATATCTGAAGTTGTGCCTTTGAGTAAAATGCAACGCTATTGTTTTTTCCTCCACTACTCTATCAAAGCAGGTTCCAAATTACGAGGGGCATTCGTAAAGTAAGTATATATCTTTACTTTCTCCGAAACTAATAAAGATAAATTAAATCGGTAAAAATTGTTTTTACCGCCATATTCTCAGCTTTTCAAAAAGCCTTTGTTTTTTAAATTTGGTTTACTGGTTCGCGAGTGACGTCATTTTTCCCGCGCCCATCACTCGTCCCTGCGTGTCCAAAATATTCGAAAGCGGCGGAGCTCCTCAGACGAGTACATGCTACGGTGTTTTGGGACGCTCATCGTCATATTACTGATCGATTTCTTGGAGAGAGGAAAAGCGATAGATGCCGCAAGATATTATGAAGTTTTGAAAAAATTAAGTCAGCGATCAAGCGAAAACTGCCCGGTCTTTTGTCTCGTCAAGTTTTGTTTCTTCAACACAACGCTAGGCCTCATGTGGCTCAAGTGACTCAAGACTTGTTCGCCTCATTCAAATGGGACTTTTTTCCTCATCCACCGTACTCACCGGACCTTCCTCCAAGCGGTTTTTATCTTTTTCTTGCGTTAAAGGAGATCTTGGGTGGTCAAAAGTTCTCCACCGACGCAGAGTTGCAAGAAGCTGTAAAAAAATGGTTCCAACGATAGGATGCGTAATTTTTTGAAGATGGAATCCGCAAACTGCTAACACGGTATCAGAAATGTGCTCAACCGGGTGGAGATTACGTCAAACAGTAAGGTAAGACAATTCAAAGCCTGAAAGTTCCACATATTTAACCAATTAACTGTGTTACAACCTTCTTTACGGTGAAAACATGTACTCGTCTGAGGAGCACCGTCACCGCCGCGCTCGAATATTTTGGACACGCAGTGACGAGAGATGGGCGCGGGAAAAATGACGTCACTCGCGAACCAGTAAACCAAACTTAAAAAACGAAGGCTTTTAAATCGGTAAAAATTATTTTTACCGATTTAATTTATCTTTATTAGTTTCGGAGAAAATAAAGACATATACTTACTTTACGAATGCCCCTCGAACAAAAATTCTTGCGGGCAACTTTTAAAATTCCTTGGGGGGGGGGGGGATAGAGTAATAGGATGAATCACATGTTTTTTCAATTGAAGGGTCCGATGCATGAGCGTTTTAAGAGACATTTTTTTGTGATTTCGAGGAGAAAAGTTGTGAAACTTAGAGGATATAAGAGACTTGGGTGCTACGAAATTTTTAAACCCACTATGCGATGCACTATGTGCGATACCACTATGCACTATGTAAGTTGACGCTGTTATTGTATCACACATAATAATAATTCGAAACTAGTTCTATATAAAATGGTCAACAACTCAATTTTGTTTGTAATTGACACATTCATGTCCTGGGTCATTTCATTAAATAAACGGCAAAAAAATTTAAATGTTAGGCATGTGCAATGATAAGGGACGCACTCCTCGGCTGCTACGCGAATCAACCCCGAAAGAAGGTCTTGAACTTTCAAGTGCCGCTTCTTAGGTCATATTGCGAAACTTTAAATGAGGCAGGTTCATTCGGTAATGATTACCTACCCATGCATAGCCGGAAAAATCATAGAAATTGGCTCAGTAGATCTCTGTGATGTACAATAGCGAAACAAAAGAATCAAGGGAGCCAGAAAGCTGACATAAATAAGCTCATATCACTTCAATATAGACCGTATTCGGAGGGAAATCAGCTGGATCACAGAGTTGTGAAAATCGTGCATATTTTTCTTTAAATTTATCTGCGAGCACGCATGGAACAGCAAATATCTCTTGTTTTTCTACCATTGAACTGTAAGTACATTTCAAAGAATAATGATTGCGTGATTGTATTATACAAATAGACCGAGGGGCAGGCAGGGGTAAATCCCCACCCCCCTCCCCACGGGGGAGGGATTTTGAAGATTATGATTTTCTTAAAGCTCTCGACTGGTTAAATAAGATTTTTTTTCCACGCGCATTATATCGTGGTTGGGGGGGGGGGGGGTACCCCCCCCCCCCAAAAAAAAATTGCTCAGAATTCCGACTTTTCCGCGAATTTTCTCATTTTCCTTGAAAAGGCTTGATTTTGGAGCTAAACCCCGAAGAACCAATCTGAAAGCTCGTGAAACTTTGTTGCAGAAAAGATGTAAAAGACTTTGACCATTGCCCGAGGTAATCCCAAAGGGGCTGAAAGTGTCAAAATATATCGACTTCCTGCGTAAATGACTGTTTCGCTGCGACAATACATACAAGAAGAATTCTTTGAAGCATAAATGAAGTTGCACGATTTTGAAAACACTGCAATCTGCGAAAGGCAGCCCATGTATGATAGAGTTCAAATACTGAATGGTATTATTGCACGGAATCATTGCAAGAGGCTAAGACGACTGACGTTTCCTCTCGAGTGCAGTTCCCCGCATGTGCAAGTCTAATTAGATAGAGGCTGAAAACCCGCCAACGACCGAAGAAGAGGTCAAAACACCGATTACACGCTACGAACAAACGACTTTTTGCAAACGCGGCGGCCGGCGAAATCCTTCTCGGTGACGAAATTGCAAGAGCAGGGGCTCTTTTGCATGTTTCCATTGGCGAGATTCCAGGGATCGATCCTCCGCCGCGGGTGACCCACTGAGTGCATTGCATTCCGTTTCGTTTCGGCTAACGAGCGCTTTTATGCCACGAAAGCGATGCTCCGCAGCTCCTTCATTTTTTCTCATCATAGCGTCGCGCCGCCCCGCGTCGTTTGAGATAAAAGGCTTCATGGCGGAGCATCATGCACACGCGAAAAGAATACTGCCGTACTAAGGAAAAACGCCGTATAAACCTTTAGGCGTTGCCAAATTTCCTTCGAGAAAACACGAATTTCCCTCGGAAATGTATGAGTATTTTCCTCCCGATTTTTCAGATAATTTAGTCCGCAATTCCACCGAAAGATTCTGAAAGTTTAAAGGAAATATATTCATAACTTTCCTAAAAAATAAACATTTTAGCGAGGGAAATTTGGCAACTCTCGAATGTTCATACGGCGTTCTTCCTTAGCACGGCAGAATACGACTTGGGGTGAAATCCGGAACATCGACCCATGAGTCACTATGTCGGCCCTTCTCAGCCACCACAGGGTGTCTACTAAAACAGGCTGATTAAAAATCAGTACTTTTACCGGACTTTTTCAGTACATTTTCCAGAAATTCAGTACCTCTTCAGCGGGGAATTTCAGTCGTTTTCAGCACCTTCATTCGACGAAATTCGAAAGATTTCAAAAATTTGAATTTCTCGCTCAAATATTGACAAAATGACACAAAAATTCCGGACCTCCTTGCGGTATTTTAGCACTTTTTCAGTACTTTCAGACCGCCTTTATAAAATCGTACTCTTTCCGGATTTTCCGGACTTGTAGACACCCTGCACCACCTGATCGTTGAAAGAATGGGTATCGATGGAGGCCGTTTTTAAGTCCACCCTGAATTCCGTCAACCGTGCGCTTTTTTGCTTGTTGAAGGCCTATATTTTACGGAATACATCATGATTTACATCAAATCGCATCAAGTTTGAACACAGTGAAAGAAGTTTGAAGTTGTGTTCCTCTATAAGACCCAACGTCAAAGACCGAGGTTTAAAAACTATTTTCAGGCTCCCAGTTTTTTTCTCGGCTTTGAATTGTTCACAGGAAGAAATTCACCACTACTTAAAGTCGAACCACTCCTAACTTTAACTTTTTTTTTCTTTTCGAAATAATGTTGATTATAAATAATGGCCACAGTGCAAGCCTACGTATCTCCATTGCAGAGTTTTAAAATTTACGCTTCGATTTTATTTTTTCGAAGAAAAACAAGCCAACTTCATAGTTTGAACTGTGCACAGGATGTTCTGCTACCAGAGAAAATTGAAGGAAGTTTCCAAGAAACGTTACCTAGTTTTCCGAGGAAAAAATAAAGTATGACAGGAAATTCAAATTCAAAGTTAAATTCATTTTATTTCTGTACATTAGCCATGGGAAGCTAGGCTAGGTACAGGTCACAATGGGTACAGTGAAGATTAACAAATCAGTTTGTTGACAGAATAGTTAGGTTATAACCAATTTCCTTAGGTTTTATCAAATTATCTCAGGTATTAACAATTATCTTAGGTTTTAACAAATTATCTCAGGTTTTGACAATTTAACAAAATATCTTTATCCATAAGGAAGTCTACAACATCGCATAATGTGATACGTGCTTTCGCACTTTGGCTATCGTAATACATCTTCCTCGATTTCCAAACTTCTCGTTGTGCGAATAGCTTCCAACGAGATATCATAGAACGCGGTGCTTTAATTCATTCTTTGTCTGGTAGCCCATTGAATGTCGTCGCATGCACGAAAAAAGAAACACCAAGAAGCTACTAGAAACAGGAACTCCACGAACAAGGGATCGGGGGGAGGGGGGCTCTAAGCAGTAGAAAGCTCGATTCGTAGCTTGAATCGATACCCACCCAACCTCGGCTAATATTTGCTCCGCGTACTACGGGGCTGACTGTCGGGTGCTCATAAACTACCCCCTCGGGGTCGGAGGGGGGTGGGGTGGGGGATGGGGGCGTCTCGCCGGGGGACGCCAGTCTCCCCGTGCCCCATTCGCACCGCTGCGCCTCGTGGTCTCGATCCCCGACCTTTCGTCTCCGAGTCGCGTCCCGCTCGCCACGGTTGCGTCAAGTGCGGTCCCGATTGTTGCTTCTCGGCGTGACGTGAGTCGCACGTGACGCATGCCGACGTGACGGGTTCACTCACGTTCCCGTTCAGGTAACGTAAATTTCAGTTTAACGTGCACAGACAACGATGGATTGCTCATTCTACAGTTAAATTGATAAAAATACGTCCGATATGCATGTTTCAAACAGTGTTCGAAACTCACATGCGCCAACGCGCCAAATACGCCTAAAAAATCGGCCATGGCGCCTAAAAAATGAAAGCTCAGCGCCAACGTGGCCCCTAAAAATTGCCCCCTAAAAATCTGGATTTTCACAGGAAGTCACAAAAAGAAAGAAAAACAAATCTATTTGAATTGAAAAAACTCAGAATTCTCAGCACTACAAGTGAAGACTTGTTTTTCTAAATTTTCACGATTTCATTCTTAGTGCTTTTGTCTTCCTCAAGTTACAGCTACGCACTAGTTCTGCTACGAAAATATCTTGCGTCTAACTTTTCACTAAGTGCGCCATAATATATAGGCAGAAAGTCAATTTGGCCCCTAAACAATCTTCAATGGCGCCTAAAAATCGGGCTTGATGCGCCACATGGCTCCTAAAACTCACAGGTGAGTTTCGAACACTGGTTTCAAAAGTACATTTTACAATAAAGGAAAGCTAATTGAACCGGGGTCGTTGGATTAGCATTTTTTGATTGTAAAATCTACATTGAAACATGTCGGACACTTCTTTAAAGTACAACATTTTTAAATCCGCAAGTTAGTTTTTTTCGTGTGTTTTTCACTTTTAGTTTCTTCAAGCATTTCGAGTGGGCATCAAAGTTTCCGGGGAAAATCAAGTGCCGTGGTGGGGCGAGTTAGGGACGGGAAATACCCGCGAACATTCCCGGTAACTCTTTAAAAAGTAAGCGATAACCTTGTGTATGTGCGTAAGGGGGAGTGATTGTGTATGTTTCAGAGTCGAAGTTTCTTGGAAAAGCAGTTTTAAGCTTGGAATTCCTTTGAGGGAGAGATCCCATTGAGATCTTTACTCTAAAAGCCTGGAATAAGTTGGAAGTTGGATATAGCATACGCTTTCTTTCCGAGGAGATCTTGTGTATGTGAGGGTGAGAGGGTGCATGTGTGAGTGTTTCGCAGTCAAAGTTTCCCCGAGAGATAAGGTTTCAGTCACGAATACCCTAAACTTTTCCGGATAAGTTCCCGCATTGATTCCGCCTCTCGAGATCTGGAATGACGTGAATGTAGCGCCTTAATTGTCAAGAGATAACTATTCGGGCTTGGCGGTAATGTGGTGTTGCATACTTCCTCTTTTGAAGGCGTTTTTCAAAATTGACTCGGGCGATCGAGGCTGGCAATGCTACTGTTTGGTTTAACCTGACTTCACTCAATTTAAATCAATTGAAGTGTAGAATTTGTCGTTTCTTAGACGATAAAGTATGACTACACTGCAACGTGACAACCTTTCAACTCGTTAAATGCATTTTTTTGAAGGAAATTGAAGAGAATTTAAAACAGAAAATTTCGCCATTGTACATCCTACTCACACACAAAAATCAGAATTTTTTGACATAAATTATGTACTGCCAAGTCTTAGTCTAGCATTAAGTTGAACTGTTCGAGTCAGATTTGCAGTTTTGAAATGGAGTTCCATCGTATGGGGAAAAACGAATGGATTTTCAATTTCGAGTGTAGGCCCTCTTTCCACACACGCAGACTTTCTAACCAAAAAAGATGATGATGTTTTCATGAGAGCAGAGACAATGATCACGACTGTTTAAATAGTTTGAGAAGACTAGTTGATTACCATTGAAAATGAAAAGAAAATCATGCTGAGTGTAAAGTTTTTTGAGGGTTGAATAAAGTTCACGCGGTATTATTTTGGTCGGGAGGATTTCTGATGCTTTTTCTTGGGGATTCGAAAATGTTGCGCGAATTGAGTCCAAAGACTCGCTTGCTAAGGCGATAAAACACGATCGTAAAAGGTGCTCTTTGGTATGGATATCCACCACGGAATGTTCCTAATTTCGTGCTGTTATACAGCTCTGAAACCATTTCGGAGGACTTACAAACGCTTTTCATTTTATTGGTTAAGGACTCTTCAGTCGCCGCAATTTGCAACTGTGAAATGAAAAAGTAACTGAACGACTTTTCACTAATTGTTAGTTTGTATTCATACAGTAAAATATAAAATATGATCATTAAATGCGCCAGACTTTTGACGTTTATGACAAAAATTACACGGGTGCTTAAATTATTTTGCAGTAAAAGATGCAACTATCGGTATCTTCGTTTTGAGGGGACTATAAAGTGATGAATTTAGATCATAAAACACTGGCAGTGGTGATTAAGGACATTGTTCATTCTTCTATTTCTTAATTTACTTCCATATTAATTATGATAGAATTAACAGATAACATTAGGAACGTGAGCTAAACATTAATGTTAAGTACTTGAGTTAATAAGGGCTCCAAATGATAATAATAAAAAAAAATACGTATATTTATGAACATGAATATGAAAATAAATTATCTACATGCCTCGCATCAACAATCAAACTGAACGACGTTCAAAATTTATAAAGAATAAAATTTAAATTTTAATAAATATTTTGATGATGAAAGACGATGATGGGGATTAATCATACATTAACAGTAAGTTCCTTAGGTACCCAATATAACAAGGAGTAAATCAGAACACGTATTTACAAACACAAAAGTAATAATCTACATTGCTCCCTTCAACAGTTAAAGGTGGATTACGCATACCTCGTAAGTGAGTGTACCCTCTGTAATACCTAATTATTTCTTTTTTTTAAAAAAAAAAAAAATCTACATTGCTCGCTTCAACATATTTGTTCACACCAAAGAGGAAAATAATCTTTCCCCGTGAGAATTTCTATTTTGATTTGCGAGCTTCACCATTACGCAAAATCTTACAAGTTAATATTTTCGGTTAGGAGAATTAGAAGCATTTAATTTTGATTACTAGCTGATAGCAAGAATTATCGGTGAGTTTTTGATCGGTGATATTTTAAAAAAATCTTACGGTCGTGATGAACCAATCAGGCGTCGCAGTTATTTGTTTGAGAGATTAAAATATGATAAATATGATAAGCAATTTTGGACGCGTGTACATTCTTTCTTCCTCGGGGGAAACACGATGATTTTTAGGTGTCTTTATAACATTTGATACTATCGCGGAATTTTTCTCGGAGTAAAAAACATTATTCATGGAAAAGATACTTGACCTTTAAATGAATTCTGCCAGGCTTCATGTCACTACGCGCACAAAAGTATTATTTCGCGAACTCCTATACGTTCGCGTTTGTGCACGTCAACGTGAGGAACGAACAGAAATCTTTTTTCCCTGCCTTTTTTTCTTTTTCTGATGCTATTCCATAGGTTTCGCGGTATATAACATAATTTATTCTACAGTAGTTTACGATAGAATGTCAAAAAAGTCGCGACTTGCGACCTGGGAGCAACTTTAATTTTCCAAAAAAATCTTTCATCAGATTCGGTACTAACCTGCCGTGCTGAGGAAGAACGCCGTAGGAACATTCTAGAGTTGCCAAATTTCACTTGTTAAAACATGTATTTTAGACAGCATTCATGCATGTTTTTTCTTGACATTTTTAGATATTCTAGATAAAATGGCGTACAAAATTGCCTGAAAATTTTGGAAAATAATTTTCAGAATTTTCTCAGTGCATTCGGTTTTTATCGGAGGAAACTTGGCAACGTCTGAAGGCTCATACGGCGTTTTTCCTCAGCACGGTAGTATTGCACCAATGAGAATTATGAGTCTTGAGCATAGTTGCCAGATACTACTGGAAAATCAGCACTTTCATCATTCACCCCCATGTAAATTGTCCCCCTTTTATCGCACAACCTCGCAACCCTGGTTCTGAGAAAAACCTTGGGATCAGGGAACGGTGCGGCATTGATCATAAAAAACCTCCCTGAGAGGTCCGCTATGAAAGGTCGTGATCGCATGAGAAATCAACAGCTACGAGCTGTAACTCCATTCGAAGCCGGTTCACGCTGTGAAACAATCACTCGAACGAATTTCAGCGATTACGTTCGAACATCATCCATAAAAAAGTACACTCGACAGCTGCATTTGTTCAATACTTCCATCCACTGGATCTCGAATTCCGATTGAGATGGAAAAGTTCTAGCGAACATTTATCTTCCATCGATAACTCGCGGATTTACTTCCCCAACTGTGCGGGTCAGTTGCTGGACAGAAGTTGTGAAGTTGACCGTTCGTTTCGTGTCGTTTGTGAGTTATGGCTCTGAAAATTAATCACTTCCCGCGTAACTCCAATGCACTGAGAGTTGTTTTGTTCTCATGTTGCATCCGCATGTAGACACGTTTCTAGTATTAATTTAACCTACTTCACAACCCATTCCTTGAACGATGTTGCTTGAAAACTCATATTGGAAGAGTGCATACTGAAAGGAGTTCTAGGTGGCGGTAGCCACCCCGGCCCAATCCTAAAAAACTCCCCCTAAAAGTTGACGAGGACGACAACGACAAAAAAAAAAAAAAAAAGCTGAATATTATAAGCACGGGGAAGCATCATGGAGCTTTGGGGGTGTGGTTACTGTTTCTTGCTTAATATCGAACCTCAGGTTATCCTGGAAAAAAATGTTGTAGTTTTCTTAGAAACTTTAGTCCAGGAAATGCGGTTGGTAGATAGGATCATCCGCAAGGTTTTCCTTGGTAATTATCTAAGTTATATTAGGGCGTAGCAATGGGACATTTTTGGACCAGTATTTTTTATCTGTCACTGCATTATTAGCTCTAGCTAGCATATTTGACAATCAAATCACGATCCTGCGTCATCAAGTGGCTGACCATTTTATACGAATTTCAAAAGATTTCATTCTGTTCAAATGGTCACGGATAACCACGAGGGAAGTAGGAAAAGCGGTCAACTCTTCACAACGTTATACTATTGTCAAAGAATACTAGATTGAGGAACTAAGTACTTGGGGGTTTTTTATTTTTTTATTTTTAAAAAAAGTTATTTGAGGTCTTCAGTCCATTTGAGCATTCTGCAACCTTAAATGAGTATCGGTTTAGGGTTAGTGCACACCAATGATCCAGGCTTTCAAATTTTCAGGGATTAAGGTGATTCGATGGACGCCTAATTTTGTGTCAGAACGGCATGCGATATATCGCATCAATTGGTTCCATTTTTTCTGCTATTCGTCATTTTTCTCAAATTTTGAGATCGAAAATTTGTTGACAGGAGACTAAAGCACTCACTTACCAATTTTAACAAAGAAATTCAACGTGATAAAGGCGTGGTTTTTTTAGAGAGAAAATATCGCATTCGAGTGCAGTTTCGATATCAGTATCGAATGCGATATTTTCTCTCTAAAAAAGCCACGCCTTTATTACGTTGAATTTGTTTGTAAAAATTGGTGAGTGAGTGCTTTAGTCTCTTGACAACAGAATTGCGATCTCAAAATTCGAGAAAAATGGTTAGTAGCTGAAAACATAGAGCCAATCGATGCGATATATCGCACGTCGTTCTGACACAAAATATGACGCCCATCGAACCATCTTAAGGCCGAGTGAAATCTGCCTCTTCAGATCCACTCGTCAGTATAATGAAAATTCGTCGCCACCACCGGGATTCGAACCCGGGACCTATTGACCTAAGTACTTGTTGAGTTGATTGTACTGGTTTTATTTTCCTTACATAGCGGAATCGGATTTGTAACGTTCAACTTCCCTGGCATCTTCTTTGTACACAAATCCAACAACCCATCCCTGATCTCCTTGGTAGGGATTCGGACAGTATGAAGTCCTGATATGTCTCTCGGAGTTGCGATCAGGTATCCGTTATGAACGAGAAGGGTCCAGAGCGGATCTGGGAAGACGATCAGGTACGACATGTCGCGATACATCACTGTATCTATACTCCCGTTGGAAAAAAGTTTTTCGAGGGCTGGCCGCACCACCGTCGGAGCCAAGGCAAACATCAACTCCACGACGAAATCCGTCAGACCGCCGGGTACCCAATAGACCCCGGGCTTTCCCCCTTGGTTCAGAAAGGACAACACGGAGAACGGGTTATAAAGCTGAGTACCGCAGAATTCGTACCCGCGGTACCAAGTGTCGAGGAGCTCGCGCTTGGCGGTGAGTCCGGCTTCGTCCACCAGAGCGCGCACGTCGCTCTCCAGGAACCCGAAGAACTCGGTGTAGCGCTCGTCGTCAAGAACTGAGTAGACCCGCATTTCAGGGAGTTTTGTGAGGAGGCTTTCCTGCCCGATGCCGCTGATGCTCGTGATGACGCATTTGCATACGTGCGGATTGTCTTTCAGTGCCGGTAGAAGGAGATCGTGGAGCAGGGATGACATTTGGTCAATGTAGTGGTTGAGGAAGGCAGTTAGGGTGGGTTTCTCGAAAGAGTCGATGAGAAGGACGACGGTTCTGTTATTTTTGCGGTGTAGATAAGAGCATAACATGCGGACGCCTGCCGTGACGTCAGAGAGAGTGGCCGTCTCATCACGAACGGCTTCGAAGGTGCGTTTCTCTTTGTCGGTGAGGAGGTCACCATCGAGGAGGTACTCATGGAGGCGGAATATCTGTAATGTATATCCAAGCAAACAATAGTAATCTATCATGAGACATGAAACCTCAGTGCGGAAAAACTTATATTGTGATAACATTTTTAAAAAGTGCATTATACGACATGTTATGCAAAATGATTCCAAAATTTTCCCCACGATAATATTAGAAATATTATAAGAAAGAAATATTATAAGAATAACAAGCTCATTAATACTAGAAATACGAAGAGATGCCCGAAAAGAACTGGACATTTGCTGGAACTTGGCAACAGTTGCGCGTATTTTTCCTCATTCGTCGCCGGAGTACTAGTACATACGAGAGCTGTATTAGCTTCTGCTTGGATTATACCAGCAGATGCATACTATCTTCCTGAAACCGACCCATTGAAAACATCAGGAATAGTACTTTTTAAAAAGGAGCGCATCCATTTTTCAACTTTCTTTTTTTTCTTCTGAATTTTTGAACCCTTCGGTTGTTTTTGCCAGATTACCCGAGAAAGCAGCGGGAGACCACCTCTTAGAACACAAGCGATGGACGCTTGAATACACGATTTTCACGTAAAAAGAGCATAGAAAATGCAATAAAAACGAGTTTGAAAAATTACACTCCCGCCCCTTTGCGAAAGTACTGATTCATTTAAAGAAATTCGTACGCACCTCTCCGACAGAGTGAGCTATATCGGTTTTCGCGGCCTCGTAACTGTCCGCATTGACGTTGCTTAGGGAAAGGTGGATGGTAGGGTACTGCCCGCGATGGACCCTGCAGAAGGCTGTGTCTTTGGAGATACTGGTACCGCGAAAAAGATCCAAGTGCCCGATCTTCTTGGCCGTTGCCGGGCTGATGCGGTTCTCGAGGAAGTAGCGGAGCATGGAGAGAGCTGTCGTCTTGCCGAAGAGTCGCGGACGGGTGATGAGAATCAGGCTGGGATCGTCCCGCATCACCGCCTTGATGAACATCGACTTATCCGCGTACGTAAAGTTGTTCACGATGATGTCTGCGAAGTCGTGTACGCCTAGTGGGAATTTTCTATGTGCCTGCGCGACAAAATACCGAATCAGTTGCCTTGAAAATTATTTGGAATGGAGGTTCTTCTTGAGAGAATAATTGGATTGCATTTTGCAAAAAGGAACCAGAAGCATTGCAATGATCTAAGATTGTGAATTCTCATCCTTTGCAATCAAATTACTGAAACCATGAAAAAATGTAAAATTTACATTGTAATTTTGTCTTAAATTTACAGTTTTTGGCGAGTAAAATAGAAACTGTTAATGGATAATCAGGTTTTTCTTCCACGACAAAAGAAGTTGCATAATCTTGGCAACATTGCAATGCTCCTGGTTCCTTTTTTGCAAGATGCAATCCAATTATGGTTGGGCAGTTTTATAAAAAAAGGGAATCTAAGACGTTACAAAACAATGGATCTTTCATTGGTTGAAAAAATGGAAAAAACCAATGTAAAGCAACATTCATCGAGTATGAATCACGCTTCAGTAATTACAAAAACCTGGTGATTAAAAATTAGTTTGCAGCCGAAAATACATTCCTTTGAAATGATTCCGGCCGTATACACGCTAACATGAGGCAATTAGGTTTAGTGTAGTCGGCTCGAATACTCGGTTACCCGTCCACCCTATTCAAAATTTTCTCTTGTGTTAAGTCTTTAAGTTTTAAATTAGGTATCAGAGACAACCCGATGTATAATTGATTTAAGTTTTTGCTTTTCATGTGGTATTGGCTGGAGTCCTGGAGGACGCGAGCTCCTCCTCCTAGACAATGTCGTATGTGCGGGGCTTACACGGTCATATTCCCGAGGGATAACTTGTAATTTTTACCTAACGGTTATTAATAAAACGGGGGAAAAACTTGGTTTACTTCTATGGTTTAATTTAGCTGTTTCCCTAAAAAAACAGAGAATACCTAATTGACAAAGGACACTAAATTAAAGAATACTTTTTTAAATATATTTTTAGTAATATAAATATAATAATAATACATTTAATTGTCGATATTTCACTATAATATTGATCAATAAAAACTTTAATTCGATTAAAAAAGATAGATCTATTTAAAATTACTCGACCTTTACTATTTTTAGATTGACGGTTGCTTATTTTAGTATTTCAACTTTAAAAATCTCATACAGAGGAAAAATTTTCACTCACGGAAACACACCCAGCGGCAAATAAACCGAAAATCGCGTACACCTGCGTCGTTTTCGACGCCATTTTGGTGAATTTCCTGGGACTTAGGGGACAGAGACGTCATCAACTCAGACTGGGGAACAAATTATGAATGAAAACGTTATTCATGACGTACATGAATAATGAATATTAAACTCCTCAGCTGGTGCAACAAGGGGGCTCGACAGTATGCCACTAGGGACCCGACCGATCGATAGATAAGGAGTGATTATTAATAGTCCAGATGCTATACCTCTAATTTCGATAAGACATCGCCCGTCAGTAAATTACACGCTGGACAGACTGATTAAAATCAAAACTCGAGCGACAGCTGAAATACTACTTGGGAGTGCATTTGTAACCTAATTTTTTCACGTTGTCATCAAGGATCAGTTTCCTATGAAATCACATTTAAAGAGTTGAAAGGTTGTCACGTTGGAGTGTAGTTGCGCTTCACCGTCTAGGAATCGACAGATTCTACACTTTCAAAATTGGGATAAGCCTGTCTACACCTCACACCAGCATTGCCAGCCTCGATCGCCCGCGTCGATTTTGAAAAACGCCTTCAAATGATGAAGTATGCAACATTACATTACCGCCAAGCCCGAATAGTTATCTCTTGGCGATCAAGGCGCTACATTCACGTCATTTTACATCTCGAAAGGTGGAATCCATGCGGAAACTTTCCCGGCAAAGTCTATACATATAAATGTAAATGCTGCCGTGCTAAGGAAGAACGCCGCGCCGTATGAACATTCGAGAGTTGCCAGATTTCCTTCGATATGATGTTTATTTTTGAGGCAAGTTATGAATATTTTCCCTTGAAATTCTCAGGAATCGAAGGTGAAATTGCGAGCAAAATTATCTGAAAATTTGGAAGAATTATAGTCATATGTTTACCAGGAAATTTGTAATTTATCAAAGGAAATTTGGCAACGCCTAAAGGTTCATACGACGTTTTTCCTTAGCACGGCAGTATGTGTCTATGACACACGAAACTGACTTATTCATACAGGCTACTGAAAATTTTATCAGATCGGGCCGACACTGTCCAAGACTGCCAACTGCCACTGATGTTATTAGCACTGCCTTCAGTGTAAAACCTGAGCCAAAATCAATTACCATCTGTAATTCTTGCTAGGGATGCTCCCGTCGATCGGTACGTGCTAAAAGAACCTCTTCGTTCTATTTTACGCGGGTGTTGGGGACTTTTTCGGATCCTTGGCGTCCAAAGTTCCTTCAAATTTCTTCTTACACAAGTCCAAAAACTGCTCTCTGACTTCCTTGTTGGGCATGCGAACAGTGTAATTAAGCCCTGGCGGATCCTTGGGCTTTGCATTTAAGTACCCATAATGAGCAAGAAGAGTCCAGAACGGCTCTTCTTGGGTGTTTAACCTTTCGTAAGACAACCCGTGGTAGATGACCTTCACTACACTGTGGTTATACATCAATTTGTCGAAGTCCGTTCGCGTCGCCATTGATAGAGTGAACACTATTCGCACTGCAGTTTCTGTCAGCGGATGTCGCGCCCAATAGAATCCTGGTTTCCCCCCTTGACTCAAAAATGACAGCACGGAGAACGGGTTGTAGAGCAATGTGCCGCAGAAGTCGTATCCGCGGTACCACGTGTCTAGGAGCTCGCGCTTGGCGGTGAGTCCAGTTTCCGCCACCAGAGCGCGCACGTCGCTCTCCAGGAACCCGAAGAACTCGGTGTAGCGCTGGTCAGTGAGGATGGAATAGACACGCATTTCAGGAAGCTCTGCCAGTAAGGCTTCTTGGCCAATAACACTAATGCCCGTAATAACCGCCTTGTAGAGGTAAGGGTTGTCCTTCAGAGCGGGTAAGAGGAGGTCGTGGAGCAGGGATCGCATTTGGTCCGAGTATTTGTTGAAGTAGGCGGCTTGATAAGGTTTCTCGAAGGAGTCGATGAGCAGAATAACGGTTTTATTGTTTTTACGGTGTAAATAAGTGCATAACTTGCGGAGGCCTGCCGTGGTGTCTGCAAGAGGAGCCGTCTTGTCGCGAATGGCCTCGAAAGTGCGTTTTTCCTGGTCAGTGAGAATATCACCATCGAGAAGGTACTCATGCATGCGGTGTATCTAGAAAAGACGAAATAGAACACTAAAATATGGAATGATTATAGATTTGTAACCGTGGAAGGAAAACTAAGGTCCTAGGTCTAAAAAAAGAAGAAAAGAAAAACCGCAGAAAATGAAGGCAAGAGAGCGAGAAAGGTTTAATCCGACGGTAAAAAGGCAAAAAAGCGTATCTTTGTTAGCTACGTTGCAGACTTTGTGTCTTATTTACTTTCTGAATGAAAAAACTAGACATAGCCCACATTTCAGAGACCGCATTTTGTTCCGCTTCCAAGGGTCGGCAACGTTGTGATACATTTAAATAATGCCTTTTATATACCCATTGTTATATTGTTATAACCTCCATTACAACAAAACGAAATTCCCTCCGGGCGACGGTGCACTTAGGTACAACATTTGGTGTTCATGCTGGCAGCAATGAAAACCAAAAACCACAAACCAACCACATCCAAAATTCTCCACCCACCTCCCAATGATGGATGCAAAAGTTGGCCAAAATTCATCAAGCAGCTGAGATTAGTTCTTGACTGCATCAGAGAGTTTTTCTCCTTTGGTTTGCAACCCTGAAAATCTGGTTGAAAAAGTCGACCAAATCCACTCGCAAAAATTCTGTTATGAAAGAATTGAACAATGTACCTAAGGTTTCGCGTTATATGCTTCTATGGTAGGATCATGGGACGATACAAGTATGCTCTTCCTTTTAGTTAGGGAGTGCCTACACTGCAAATATTGCAGGAGGCTTCACAGCGTGACTCGCTGGATTCCACGAGTGTCGCAGGACCAGTAAACTCAACGGCGGATCCAATTGACTCGAGGAGCTATCTTGCCAGTTGGATGGTCTCTCTCTTCGGTGCTTAGCCCCTCCACGGAGAAAAAAACCTCGTGCGTGGGATCCGAAGTTAAGATCATATCTAGATCTCTGAAGTTTTCGGATTGAGCATCTGAACACTTTAGGTCTAGCTGTCGAGGCTCGGATCACACATCTGAAACTTCAGTTCTTACATCTGAAGTACTTCAGATGTGAGAACCGAAGTTTTTCGGATGTGAAAACCGAAGTACTTCAGATGTAAGAACTGAAGTTTCAGATGTGTGATCCAAACCTCAGCAGCTGGTCCTAAAGTGTTCAGATGCTCAATCCGAAAACTTCAGAGATCCATATGACCTAAACTTCGGGTCCCACGCACGAAGTTTTTTTCTCCGTGTACTTATATATGGACTGGAAAGTCAGATTACTCGAGGACGCCGCTTGAGCAATGTAAACATCGCCCAGTCGACGACACTCAAACAATCCGACGTCATCGGCTAATATATATAGCTGGTTTAAATACCTTGAACTTTCCCTCATGACAATTCACCTTCAGCTATTTCTCTTAACAGCGCATTATATGACGATAAAACTGGAAATGGGAGACATAGTGGGGTACGCCATTTACTGCGTAACATTAATGCAAATTCGTACACACCTCTCCGATTGAGTAGACGATTAAGGTCTTAGCCTCCTCGTAGTTGTCACCATAGACGTAGCCGAGAGAGAAGAGGATGGTTGGGTATTGTCCACGGTGGGCCTTGCAGAAGGCGGTGTCCTCGGAGATGCTGAGATCGCGGAAGAGATCCCGGAACCCAATTTTCAGGGCCGCGGCTGAACTGATGCGGTTCTCGAGGAAGTAGCGGAGCATTGAAAGAGCGGTTGCTTTGCCGAAGAACCGCGGGCGGGTGATGAGGATCAGCCGGGATTCGTCCGTCATAACTGCTTTGATGAACCCCGATTTATCCGCGTATGTAAAGTTGTTCACGATGATGTCAGCGAAGTCCACTACGCCCAAAGGAAATTGCCTTTGTGACTAGCGAGACAGAACCAAGAAAGACGCCTTACACGGAGAAAAAAACCTCATACGTGGGACCCGAAGTTTAGGTCATATGGATCTCTGAAGTTTTCGGATTGAGCATCTGAACACTTTAGGTCTAGCTGTCGAGGTTCGGATCACACATCTGAAACTCCGGTTCTTACATCTGAAGTAGGTACTTCAGATGTGAGAACTGAAGTTTCAGATGTGTGATCCAAACCTCAGCAGCTGGACCTAAATTGTTCAGATGCTCAATCCGAAAACTTCAGAGATCCATATGACCTAAACTTCGGGTCCCACGCAAGAATTTTTTTTTCTCCGTGTAGGTAGAACCTTTTGCGTGTAGATTCATAATACAAATGGTAAAACTATTGAAGAAGCAGTGGTACTTTTTCGTGATGATCTCGATTCTCATCCGTCTGTTAACACCATTAACCTTGAAATTCTTAAAAACTCGTGATATTTTTGGTAAAGAGCGCAAACGAGAGGTGATTGACTAAGAATGAATCTTTTTGTATATAGGTTAATTTTGAAGGTTGAGTCACATTATACGAAAACAAAAAGATAGAAATCTTTAAAAGATATCTAATCGGTAGATAAATGAATCAATTAAACTAGACCCTAAATCTAAACGAGTGTTCATGACATTCAAATAAATATGTTTATAGGTATTATACCTATTCCTTAACTTTACTGAGTAAATGGATGAACTGTCTTTTCATGGGTAAGTATTCATCAATCTCAGAATCAATAGAGCAATAACTGAATTAAAACTGTAAAAAAAATTAAGCTCCACTTACGGACACAGGCCAAACAGTAATACTACTTAAAATTGCATACACGCACGTTATCTTCTTCATCATGTTAGTAAATATACTTGCATTCTTGGAAATAAGACTGATATTAACTCAAACTGAGAGACTGACAATTAATAAAATAATTATTCATTGGCGTAAATGAAATACAAATGTTGAGCTACAGTTACAGCTACAGGCATGCCACATGGAGCCCAGCCGATTGATAGATAAGAGAGAATCATCCATAGTCTCAATACATGCCACTAATTTTGATAAGAGAGTATTGTCATTAGATTACATGCTAGACTAACTTTCATCGATGACAAGTGCGGGCGTGTGAAGCTGAAACCGATTGTTTCGTTTTTCTTATAAATTATATGTTTCTTACCAGTCAAACATTAAAGATGGTTAAGTTAAAATGGTCAGATTCCTCCTTCTCCCGTCTCTTCTTTTTTATTAAGTAGTTTGAGCACTTTTGGTAATTCTTTAGGAAACCCTGATCCACTTGAAGTTGTCCCTTTTCCACGTTCATCTTCTCGTACAGGCGTTGGATTAATTTCAACCATATACAAAAACACTCAAATCCCGTTCATCCACTCTGATAATCCTCACCTCGGATTGTACCCGCTTTTCTATAAAAAAAATATCAAAACTATAGATTTTTTGCCTATCTCGAAATCTTTGAAAATGTTTACGGAGGCGAGCAAAAATACAACAATTAAAGTAAACTAAAAACCCAATACCACGGCACACGTAACTGACTTGTTCGGATGAGCTGTGAAGGCTCTTGTCCATTATAAAAAGATTACAGGTATGAATAAATAAAGAGACAGAAAAAAGGCTAACTTGAGAGAGTCTGTCTACAATCAATCGGTACTAAAAGAATCCTTCCACTTCACTTGGCATACGAGGGCGTGTACCTCGCGTAAGAAACATTCGGATTATTAGTATCCATCTTTCCTTCTATCTTCTTTTTGCACATGTCAAACAACTCATCTCTGATCTCCTTATTAGGCATACGAACAGCGTAAAGTCCTGGCGGTCCCTTGGGCTTTGCGACCAGGTACCCGTTGTGAACAAGTAGAGTCCAGAACGGCTCTTCCTGGCTGACCAACTTCTGGTACGGCATCTCGTTGTAGACCATCTTGTCCAAACTTTTGTTGAACATCAGATTGTCGAAGTCCATTCGCATGGGCGAGGACATCGCGAAAATCAACTTCACCACGAACTCCGTCAGCGAATGACGCACCCAATAGAACCCTGGCTTCCCGCCTTGACTCAAGAACGAAAGCACGGAGAACGGATTGTAGAGCAACGTGCCACTGATGTCGTATCCGCGGTACCACGTGTCTAAGAGCTCGCGCTTGGCAGTGAGTCCAGTTTCCGCCGCCAGAGCGCGCACGTCGCTCTCCAGGAACCCGAAGAACTCGGTGTAGCGCTGGTCGTTGAGGACAGAGTGGAGGCGCACTTCGGGGAGTTCCGCAAGGAGGGCTTCTTGCCCGATGATACTGACGCCAGTGATAACAGCCTTGAGGAGGTATGGGTTGTTTTTCAGAGCGGGTAATAGGAGGTCGTGCATCAAGGATCGCATTGGGTCCGTGTATTTGTTGTGGAATGCGGCTTGAAAAGGCTTCTCGAAAGCGCTGATGAGAAGGATGACGCTCTTGTTGTTTTTTCGATGGAGATACTGGCAAAGCGCACCGATGCTTGCGGTGACGTAGGCGAGAGGAGCCGTCTTATCGCGAACGAGCTCGAAGGTGCGCCTTTCCTCCCCTGTAAGAATGTCGTCGTCGAGGAGGTACTCGTGATTGCGATAAACCTGCAACAGGGAGGACAGAACATCCCAACACGAGAGACGTTAGGGAGAAAGTAGTTTGAAGTGAGTTTGTTGAGGATTTGTGCTACAGCTCGATAGCACTTTTCAACGGTAAAATCGCGATATTTTGAAATCAGTTGCGATTTTTTCACGATAAAATGGCTGGGATCATCAACATCTGGGCGATTATCCTCGATCTATCCGCAATTTCATCTCTTTAAAATTCCGTTCGATAAAATTGAAATTTTATCTCAATTCATCACGATTTTTTGTTCGATTATATCGCGATAAATCGCCCTCGATAAAATCGCATAAAATTGAAATTTTATCTCAATTCATCACGATTTTTTGTTCGATTATATTGCGATAAATCGCCGTCGATAAAATCGCAATTTTTTATCCGATAATATTGCGATACATTCTTCCATCAAATCGCAACTTATCGCAATAACTGCTATACTTGGGAGCAACGGGAGAAGTTGCTTTTGATATAGAAGAGCTTTATGTATATAATTCGATGAGCACTGGGAAATTCTAAAATTTGCTTACCTCACAATTTGTGTGGGAAATGGTTGCATTACTGAGCTACTCGCTTTAAAAAGTATACTATGGCGAAGGCACTTTGATCCAAATGAACCTTTCTAATTTCACAACTCTACGAGAAACCGAAAATGGCCACTGTCATGGGTTGTCTTAGATTTTCAATTGAATTCATTTTTTCAATTCAGCCCCCATAACTTTATCCTTAATTCTTCAATATTAAACACATAGGTTCTGTTTGGGAACGCCCAGCTTCAATGTGACTGGTTTGCTTGAAGGCTGGGTCATACGATCAAACTGGAGATATCAAAATAAGCGAGGTCACTGCGCGGCCGATTTTCGCGCGCCAATCAGAGATCAGTGTGCATATTTGTAGAATTCTCTGATAGGCTTTCGCAGAACCATTCAGAACTCTGACCTCGCCAGATTGTCAGCTCAGTTTGATCGTCTGGCCCAGACTTGAGGCTATCCCATTCCTTGCTTAACTGTGTCCCTTTCAAACAAACCCATTATAGAAATCGATGAATGCTCTAGCTTACCTCCCCGACAGAGATAGCGATGGCAGTCTTGGCGGCCTCGTAATTGACGGCAAAGACATTCTCAAAAGAGAGGAGGATGGTGGGGTACTGCCCCCGGTGGGCCCTGCAGAAGGCAGTGTCTTCGGAAATGCTGAGGCCTTGGAAAAGATCATTAAATCCGATTTTCCAGGCTGTGTCCGAATGAATGCGGTTCTCGAGGAAGTAGCGGAGCATGGAGAGGGCGGTCGCTTTGCCGAAGAGCCGCGGTCGGGTGATGAGGATCAGCCGGGATTCGTCCGTCATCACTGCTTTGATGAAACCCGATTTATCCGTGTAGGTGAAGTTCCTCGCGATGATGTCCGCGAAGTCGAATACGCCTAGTGGGAGCTTCCTCTGTGCCTGTGCGACAAAATACCGGATCAGTTGTCTTGAAAAATACTCGGGATAGAGATTCTTCTTGAGATATTAAAAACTATGCACTCGTAGATTTGATTAATCACGTTTCTTGAAACTCTGGCTTTGCTCATGTGTCGACTCCAGAGGCAATATGTCCTTCAATGGTCTCTTGACGACAGGTGGAAGCTTTTACTTTCGGAGATTCAACAATCCCTGGTAAAAATACGGCCGGCTAAAGAAGGCTACAGAAAATCATATAGCTGGCTGTAGAATACGGAGAAAATCATACGGCCGGGTTATGCGAAGCGATGAAAAATTATGCAGCCGGGCTAAAGTTCCTATCGCCCGGCTTTACACTTTATCGCCTGGCTGTTGCTTTTTTGCCATCGAGTATAAAAGGCTATAAGAAATTGTGTAGAAATTCGTGTGCTTTAGAAGTCATTAAGTTTGATCCGGAACCACCTTAATATTTACAAAACACACATTATATTTTCCTTTAATACATTTTTTTTTCATGAATTAAATGAGAATAATTCATACATGATGAGCAAACATTTCAAAATCATGAGTTGAATAACGCTGACTGCGCCAGATTAAATATTAGAGCCTAACACAAAGCGGAGCGGCGACGCACTGGCGCCTACAAACCTAACAGGGATACTTCACGCATTGCGCAACGCGTGAAGGATCCATGTTAGGTTTGTAGGCGCCAATGCGCGTTTCGCGCTGGCTGCCCGCCTGCTGCGTCGCAGCGTGCCACGGCGCTTGAAGCAACTATTTCACACCAGAGGTATTGCACAGTATCATAGGAAACCGAAGGCGCTCCAATATATTAGTAATGACAGGCATCCGTCAAAAATACGGAGCGTTCCTCGCAAAATAAATCAAGATACTACGGCCCAAAAAGAGAGCAGTATTTCAAAAACTCACTAAGTCCTAGCATCCGTAATTAGTAACGCTTAGTATACACTTTATCGCCTGGCTGTTGCTTAATCGCCATCGGCTATAAAAGGCTATAAGAAATTGTGTAGCCGGCTAAAAAGCTATTGGAAATCTTACAGCCGGCTGTAGGTCTATGGTAATTTGGAACAAAGATTCTACTGCCAATTTTTACCAGGGATTCCTTATGGAAAATTAGCAGGGAGCATCAGTCATCAGTCTTTTTTCGGCTGTTGACCTATCTACAACACCTACATGATGGATTATCATGGTGGAGCTATCAACCAAGTAGGTAGGTCAACAGTTAAATGTTAAAGTCCCGAAAGTAAAAGCTTCCACTATTGCCAAGATACTACTGGATGGTCTCATGTCTCTTGTCGACACACTCAATTCCTAGAGGAAAAATTGTAAATAAATAATCAGAGCAATGACAACTTTTTCATGACAGTCTTGACGCTCATCTATGCATCCACATATTCCATTAAACCTGAGAGGACACTTACACTACCTATTAAAGCATGCTCTCTTGAATAAATGTCGAATTTTGAAAGTGTAATGCCGTTCTGCTAATGCTCAGTCAAAGTATTTGCGAGAACGCAACGAAAGTATAAATCATTGCCGAAGTAAAGAAATTAGAAATTCCGATTTCAATTTTGTGTGTTCAACACTGATCGCGTTTTAGGCTCTTTAACGAAAATTTAGCGACAATGTTTTTCTTGAAATTGTTCTCTCTCATTCTAAAATATTCACAGAAAATTTGAAAGAAAGGAAAAATGCTTTGAATGGTTTTCTTTTTAAAAATGAAGCATTATTGGAGATCTCCAAGCGCTGCAATGGAGATACCTAAGCATTTTTGGACTTCAGCCATCGATATCTCACTCTAATCTTCTTAATCAATAATAATTTGGATTCGATTTAAAGAATTAGAGGTATTTAAAACTACCCCAACTCTAATTTTTTTAAATTACCGGTAGCTTGGGTTAGTTTTTTAATTTTAAAAATCCCATAAAGCTCAGAACCAATGGGACAAAAATTACAAACACAGAGGAACAATTTTCACTTACGAAAGCACACCCAACAGCAAAGAAACCTAAAATCGCGCACACCCACGTCATTTTCGACACCATTTTGGTGCATTTCCTTGGACTTCGGGGATAAAGTCGTCATCGACTCAAACTGGGGAACAAATTATGAAGGAAAACGTTATTCATGACGTACATGAATCATGAACATTAAACTCATCAGCTGGTGCAACAAGGGGGCTCGACAGCTTGAGCGAGCATGCTTCTCAAGACCCGGCCGATCGATAGATAAAAAGTGATTATTAATAGTCCAGATGCTATGCCTCTAATTTCGATAAGACATCGCCGTCGCTAAATTACATGCTAGACAAGCTGATTTAAATCAAAGGTCGAGTGATAGCTGAAATACTATTTGAGAGTACACAGGTGACCTACTTTTCTCACGTTGTGTTATCAATGATTTGTTTCTTGTCATAAATTTCTAACTCCTCTTCTTCCTACATGCCAAACCTTGAAGAATTTTACGTAAAACATGATTCTTACAACGAAAATTACTAAAACCAACTTTTAACGAAGATATTAACGTTTTTATTACACATTGGTTACGAGGAATTTGAACTGCCCGCTGACAAGAAACTCAAAGCTCTACGTGAGTCAAATCGCGCACTACAACGGTTTCTTCAGCAAGCTTCTCAATCAAGCAATGTTCATTTCCAACCATGTGTTGTTCAAACTCTATCAGCAATTTGCTACAGCTGAGCCAAAACGTCAAGATCGAGGTTGCAAGATTTTTGTATCGCAGAGACTGTCATGATAACGTTTATCGCTCAATTGGAATCACGTAGAGCATTGAGTTTTCATGAGCGGATGGTTTGAATTCATGCATCAAGAATCATTAAATGTCTTCGTAAGGAGTTAATTTCGGTAATTTTTGTGGTGCGCATCGTGTTCTACGTGAAATTTTAGTTACGAAATATGTAGTAGATTGCTGAAATAAGTACCTTGTCTAGTGGTCCATTCACAGGTTTGTCGATCGATTCACGGGTTTGTGAATGGATTCAGTGTTGTCGATCGATTTAAGGGTTTTTCGATCGGTTCACGGGTTTGTCACTCAACTCGTAGAATTGTCGATCGGTTCACGTTTTTATATTTCCATCATCCGAATCCATCATCTCCCTTTGGTTCTCCTATTCATGGCTACATGGCACTTTACTTATGTCGACAGGTGGGCGCAAGGCTGGTTGCCGGAGAGCCGGGCGCGGAGCGGAGGCTGCGCTGGACCAATGAGCGAGACAGACACCGAAGATGAGTCCGTTCCTGAAGGTGATGCAACTGTTCCTGATGATGTCGGCCACGGTGCTCGGCATGCTCGTGCTCCTCCTCTTCATCCCTGACTTGGAGGAGTCCATCCTCGAGGCCATGCACCGCTACCAGTTCACCAACCCCCGTCCCCCGCCGCCGCCCTCACCCTCCCACCATCAGGAACACGCCTCCATCTCCAAGTATGTATACATATAGATTAGAACCCAAAAAAAAAGGAAAAGAAAAGAAAAAAAAAACACGACGAGGGAAACCGAGACGAAAAACAAGCAGAATGTCTGGGGCGTATCGGGGTGGTTTCAATATGTATGAAATGCGAGATAAGTAAAAAAGTTTTGACCTATAAGTGATTACAATTACCTAACGAATAGAACTGAAAATAGTCTACAGTCAAATTAGCTCTAAAACAGGGCAATGTGAAAAAATCAATATATGTAACGTTTCTTTGCGTTTTTGTTTGAATTTCTCACGACCGTCGCACCGCATGGGATATTTTGTGCGTAAAAAGAAGTGGGAAATCGCCTGATAAAAAAATGTACCCGTTTTCAATTTTTAAGCCTGATACTATATATACTTGACTAGGAAAACAAACCTTAGATCCAAAATAAAGAAGTTGAATTTTTAGTCTTTCCGAGGTCAAATTGGACAGTTTTTCGAAGAATTACCCATTTGCGTTTCAGGCCGACCAGCCGAATAGCGGGCAGCGACCGCACTGTGTTTGGTGCAATGCGTGGGGCATTTCTACACTGCCGTGCTAAGGAAAAATGCCGCATGAACCTTCAGGCGTAGCCAAATTCCCTCCGATAAAATGAGAATTTATGGAGAAAGTTGTGACTATTATTCTTCCAATTTTTCAGACAATTTTGTTCGCAGTTTGATCTAAAATGTCTGAAAATTTCAAAGAAAAATATGCATAACTCTCCTTAAAAAAATCTTGTATCCGTGGAAATTTGGCAACTCTCGAATGTTCATTGCGCTGATATGCTTTTGGCGCTAACAAGCGACCGCACTGGGTTCAGTGTGTTAGGCGCAATGCGTGAAGTATATTCATGCAAACTTGTAGGCGCTCATATAGGTCCCGCGCTGACGCGCGACCGCAGTGTATTTGGCGCAATGCGTGAAGTATTCAGGCAGTCTTTTAGGCGCTAATATGCGTGCCGCGCCGACCGGCGAGGTTTATACCGTGGAGCGCGGCAAAGTCACTGACTATTTTTTGGCATAATTGTCTGTAAGGCGGTATCGTTCCGAAGCCCTCGAAATAGGTTTGTCCTCGTCACAGATGCAGCAACGCACCATTCAGAAAGCATTGATAAGTTGTATCATGGTTATTGTTCTCATTTGCCGTATCCTGGGAAAGGGTAATGTAAATTTAAATGAAGAATTAGGGATGATTTTAACGTATAATTATCAGTTTCCATTGGAGGATTGCCTAAAGTCAGCATAAATATTTCAGAGGGGACACTAAAGTTAAAATTACCTAAAATATTCGGCGGACGTATCTAAATAATAAATTTGCCAAGACTAAATCTATTGCAGAGAGAAGTGAAGTTAAGAGATGGAGTAATATTCACAGTCGAGGATGGCGGAGCTGTTCATCCATCTATAATCAGGCAATGTTCTTCGGAAATTTTATGCTCTTTCATTGCACTGAGAAACATTTCTTTCCTTAGATTCGCCGTTTTGAAGATAACTTAAGATTTCGTGGAAAAAGCGCGATTTCAAGCAAATTCGATTTTCCCAGCCGCGCGCAGAGAACTGCCGCGATATCTTACAAACTGGAAGTCGCAAATTAATGAATGTATAGTGTTTCTAATAGGAGATTTACTGCTCTTCATGAAGGTTTTTCTATACAGGTTTTTAATTGGACATTTTCTCGTGTGATTAACTGTATTTGAGATTTAAGCGAAAAATTGGTCGCTGGCGGCGTATTTTGGCCCCCCCAGATCGCCTTTCTTCAAGATGGTACCCTCAGCGGACAGCTAATTTCGGTAAACTTTTGATATGTTGTTCTGGTTGCCTAGTGCAACATGTTTCCGCAAAAAAAACCTTCTATACATTGATTTTCTCAGAAGCTATGGATTGACTGGATCAAAAGAGGGTTTTTGAATAAGAGCATACGGTAATCCTGTTTTGAGATTCTCTTACTTTTCTAGGTTTTCTCTGACAGTTTTATGAAAATTCTCAGAATTTTTAGAGTAATTTTAAGATTTTTTGATTCGGCCAAGCGAAAAGCTGAAGCTAAGACACGTCAAAATGTGTCCAGTTAACAAAATTCATCCCTGACTTTTTAGGTCATTTTGTTCTGTTGCACTGGCCTATTTATTTGCACTGGCTTTTCTCGGTCTCTCTTGAATGTGGGCACCCTGATCTTGACAGCGAGAAAAATAATCATGATAAATTCGCCTCAAAAAACAAACTCCTATTCTGAATTTTTTTTTTCGTAGGAACGCTAACACGCCGGAGGATGGAAGGTCAGAATTTCTATCAGGATCAAAGATGGGTAAATCCAATTCAATGAAAATGCTGAGTAACATAGGAGGATCGCTTTTAGAGTAAATTTTGGCGATTTCGCGAGGCTCTTCCCTAATGCTGAAGTTGGGTGTTAAGCCGCAAACGCTTGTTGGAGCACTTGTTTTTAAGTAATTTCATTTCAACTTACATACTTTCATCTTAATATACGTACAAAACAAGGGAAAAGCGATTTGGTTTACCTGAGAAACATTGTTATTAAGTTAAGAGTATTGAAGTCAAATTAAAGTTTAAGAAAAGGAAAGAAATGAATATGGAGTAAAGTTCAAAAAGAGTGAAAATACATGAGAATTTTTTAAAATCTGAGTCCATCAGAATTGAAGATACGAAGATCCAAAAATTGCTGGTAACTGAGTTAATCTCTTTTCCCTTGTCGTCTATCTCGCTTCCTCACATAATGCCACAATCCGCCATGGACTGCCTGGATGATTATATAGTTCTCTACGTCGCTATAAAGACTCCTCACTGGATTGTAATGTTGAACGCTAGACTTCGGCGCGCACATTCTAAAGCTTCCGCTTATTTCAACAGCTAAAATCAAAGAATTCTCAAAGCCCCACTCTAAATTCTATTAAATGATAACTAGTAAGTTCCGGGCTGGGAAATTTAAGAGATGTATTAACTGATAAGGTCTGTTCTGATAGACGTTTTCGGTGGACTGCTCAACGCGATATTCATTGGGAAGGTAATCATCTATATATCGGACCAGTCCCAAAGGTGCAAGTATCCAAAAACGCAAACCCCAAAAGAGAGAAATGCATAGCCCAGAAGGAGAAAGAGATAGTTTTGGTCGAGACTCACCCCCAATTAATAGTGAAAATACCTGAATAAAGGAAAACTGAAGAAGAAACGTACACGTGATTTTTGTGGGTGCTGTATCTGGGATTTTATGCGAGGAACTTTAGGCCGGCTCTTTTTAAATACTTCGTCATTGATTAGTTTTTTATGAGAACGGTCTGCTCGAACTAAAATTAAGGGGACTTGGAGGACAAGGCGCATAGGTGCAGCTTTTGAAAAAAGTGACGATTTTAATCTCAATTATTCTTGGGATATTATGAAAATGAAAGTATAAATATTCTTAAAAATTAAAATCTTCTTCGGAAAGAATTTAGCCGCACCTAGAGCCACATATGGAGTTTTTCTACAGCATGGTAAAACTGGTAGCACTCGAGAAAGAGTAAGCTTGCCTCGACGCCATGTAACATTAGGTGCAGAGAAGCAATATTGCATGACCGCTAATTTCACCTCGAGTGAAATACGCTGCTGCATGCGAGCTGATAACAGTTGGAGCATGCTATAAATCTCCGCTTAAGGCCTATCGTAATTTCATTCGACTCACAGTTCTCATGAACGCCTTTCAAAACACCTGTGTTGAATTACTTGCCCTGGTCACAGTATAAGTATGAGTCCATATTGCAAAACATACCAACTTATTTGTTTCGAGATATCGAGAGGGAGTTCTCAGAGGATCCGCTACACGGTAGATCAAGTCAATAGGAGAGATCGGACAAAATTCGAAAACTTTAAAAGCTTATTACTCCGTTTATGTAAAACTTTGAGGTTCTAAAGGTCGTTCAACTGATTTCCTCGTGAAATTTTCTTTTAAGGACACCCCTTAAAATTTATGATGTGACGAATCAAACATCAAAATTTGCAGTTTCAGTAAAAAATTTCATGTCCGACCTCTCTAGTTGACTCGATCCACTGTGCGCCAAGAGCACAATTTGAAAATTTTCACGACAAAAATCTCGACAATTCGATATGAAAACCCTCTTGAGACTTTGATGATACGCCCTTCGAATTTTCTCACGACGGAACTTGGACATATAGGACATTTCGTCAACAATTTTTTGTCCGCCCACCTGTTTTTTCCAGTAATTTACGTCCACGCGTTTTTTCGGCACGGAAGTTTTGGTTCACGTGCCAGTTGAGACCCAAAGTTAATTGCCCCACATGTAAATACAAACGACAATTGCTCACGACGTTTTTGGATAAAAATATATAATGTCTTGGAAGAATGAGGGTTTGCTTGATTTTTTGTTTTGTCTGTATGGTCCAACGAAGAATAATATACATACAGTTGAGAGTTTGGTAAAAATGGGGGAGCGTCAATTCCATGAGACAAAATTCACTAAAACTCTCTACACCTCTTTAGTGTAACAGGACTTAATTATCTTTCAAGAAATTCCCACCTTGTTATACCTGAACCGGATAATCCTCTATATTTGCCTCAGCTAAAGGCTCTTAGATTTTTCCTGTGTACGATAAGTATCTTGATTTATTTTGCGAGGAAAGATCTGTACTTTTAAAGGATGCCTGTCATTCTTAATACGTTCAATTTCGTATAATACTGTGCAACAGCTCTGTTGTGAAATGGTTGCTTCAGGCGCCGCCGCGGGCCCGGGCGGCTGGCGGACAGCGCGGAACGCGCATTGGCGCCTACAAACCTAAGTGGATACTTCAAGCATTGTGCAATGCGTGAAGTATCCACTTAGGTTTGTAGGCGCCGTCAAGCATTGTGCAATGCGTGAAGTATTCACTTAGGTTTGTAGGCGCCAGTGAGCCTCTCGCGCTGGCAGCACGTCGCTCCGCTCTGTTCGGCTTTAATATTTATACTCACATAGTCAGCGTTTTTTAACTCATGATTTTGAAATGTTAGCACACTCTGCATTGATTGTTCTCATTAAATTGATGGGTAAAAAATATGTATCAATTTATCAAAGGAGAATAATAATATCATGTGTGTTTTTTTAAATATTGGTGGTTCCGTGTCAAATTTAATGATTTCCAAAGCGCTTTAATTTTTTCTTTTACAATTTGTGCTTTTATTGTGCTTCAGCGAGGTGTACGCGCAACGAAACGCTCAAAATTTGACGTATTTGACTCTAAAAGATCGGTGTACAAATGTATTAAAACTAAAGATTGCGTGCTTCTTGGTTTTTTTCCCTCGTTTATTCATGTTTGCAGTTTCTGTCAGCACAACTGCTGCTCATTGAGATTAATGTCACTTGGAAAAGGTTTTATAAATATTTGTCACGTTTTAAAAATATAAATGTTTTCAAAATGAAGTAATAATTTCGTAAAGAAAAAATAAAAAAAAATTAAAAAAAAGTAACTATACGAGTACATATATAAGGTACATTGTACATTCAATATTTTAAGGATAGAAATAAAATCAAATATTCACCAATGACAATTTAAAAAGATGATTCAAAAGAAGAAAGAAATAACATTTCATTTAGAAATGAGCAACTGTAACAACACCACCTTCTCTCTCAATTTCTCATTTCCATATTGTCAATATAATTTTACATACTGACTAAAATATGACGCTTGGACCAAGTCACTGTTGCTTATTTTACTTGTGGGCGTAAACTACTGGACAAAGATGGGGCGCGGACAAAAAATTGTTGACAAAATGTCCTGAGACCCGGAGCTTAATTCCATGCATTTCCGGTGTATTTTACAACAATTCCACGTGAAGTTTGTGATAAGTCATTCTACATAATAGAACATCGTACTTACGATTCATAAGACGGAATTTTTTTTCTCAACAGTGTACGGACTATACACTCATGGAAAAAGTGGAGTAAAATTCTGTGCACGGAAAAAAACTTCAAATCGTGATTAACACTAACGTTTTCAGCCTCCTGGAGCAATCCTATTAGTTGCAATGGGTGATTCTTATAGACTAAGGGAGACAATGATGGACTAATTATACAGTCTCCCATGGGTTGCGTTAGTTAGTCTATTACTTACCTCCTTTGTCCATTGCAACCGCCCGCGTCTACAAATAAGATCCTTCAATATCCTTTTTGTCTTCTTTGTCTATCACTTTGTCTACCAATTTCAACAATCAGCCTGCTGGCTAGGTTTTAGAATCAGGATTGCCACAAAATTTAGAAAATTTCATTCCCTGACATTTCCCTGATTTCCATGACACATTTTGATGAAATTCCTTGAAAATTGAACAAGTGCCTAATTGTTAAAAATACATAGTTAGAAATTGTTTTAAGGAAAAATTTGTTGTTCGGAATATCAATCCCTCTCGAGAAAGCAAATAAAGGTGACTTTTAGAATTTTCTGAATCTTTCCTGACATTTCCAGCAGTCCGACTGCAGACTTTCACATCCATTGATTTTGATGGAATGGAACTCCACTCCCACCCGCTCTACCCCAAGGAACATCGCTGTTCCATCGCTTTTAATGGAACAGCTAAAGTTTCGGCTGCAGGTTTTCCCTGACTTTTTAAAATCCCCTGACATTTCCCGGTTTTCCCTGACTGTGGCAACCCTGTATTGCAACAATCAGCCCGCTGGCTGGGTTTTAGAATGGAGATGTTGCATGTGTGAGGAATTTGCGATTTGACTGTTGATTCTTATGTAAAAGTTCGCGAGAAACACGATGATGCCACTGGTTTTCTCTGAAATCAACTCCCAAGCTCATTAAAAGCTCTCGAGTTGAGGTCAAAATGGAGGGGATATCCCACGCTACCCTGAGAGTCCACGTCTACAACAATACAAACTCTCCATGCGCAGATAGGGAGCAAATACATTAACAGGGTTGCCACCTTCTTTAGGGAATCCAAAACTGAAAACACGGCAACCCTGTTAATGTATTTGCTCCCTATCTTCGCACGGAGAGTTTGTCTTGATGTAGAGGTGGACTCTCAAGATAGCGTGGTATATCCCCTCCATTTTGGCCTCAACTTGAGAGCTTTTTCTGAGCTTGGGAGTTGATTTCAGAGAAAACCAGTGGCACCATCGTGTTTCTCGCGAGCTTTTACATGATAATCAACAGTCAAATCGCAAATCCCTCACACATGCAACATCTCCATTGCAATAATCAGCCCGCTGGCTGGGTTCTAGAATGGAGATGTTGCGGGTATGAGTGATTTGCGATTTGACTGTTGTTTCTTATGTAAAATTTTGAGAGAAACACAATGGTGCCACTGGTTTTCTCTGAAATCATCTCCCAAGCTCAAAAAAAGCTCTGGAAGCGAGGCCAAAATGGAGGGGGTACCCCGCCCTATCCTGAGAGTCCACCTCTACATCAAAACAAACTCTCCATGCGAAGAAAGGGAATAATTACATTAGCAGTGATGCCGTGTTTTCAGTTTTAGAGTCCCCAAATAAAGTGACAGCCCTGTCAATGTATTGGCTCCCTATCTGCGCACGGAGAGTTTGTCTTGATGTAGAGGTGGACTCTCAAGATAGCGTGGTATATCCCCTCCATTTTGGCCTCAACTTGAGAGCTTTTTTTGAGCTTGGCAGTTGATTTCAGAGAAAACCAGTGGCACCATCGTGTTTCTCGCGAACTTTTACATAAGAATCAACAGTCAAATCGCAAATCCCTCACACATGCAACATCTCCATCGCAATAATCAGCCCGCTGGCTGGGTTCTGGAATTGGGGAGGTGTAGGTGGGAGTGAGCTGATGCGAGGACGTGGCGTGGTTTCCAGGTTACCTGATGGCGGTCGAGATCGACCGGAAGAAGAAGAAGTTCACACCGTGGCCGAGCTCGGAGGAGTGTCGCCAGTACTACATCCAGTTCGCGAGGCAGAAGAGTCTCCCGATGACGGCCCTCGTCTCTTTCCCCGGAAGTGGGAACACGTGGGTCCGCTACTTGATAGAGACCACCACCGGGATATTTACCGGCAGCGTCTACGCCGACAAACTCATCTTCAGCAAAGGTACTTCATCTCCGCACAAACTCTTCTCATATTACAGCGCTGCCGTGATAGCGAAGAGAGCATAGTGAGTACAAAAATCAAGGCTCATACGACATTCTTCCGTAGCACGGTATAGCACAGTTGTTGCTAGGATTGTGTCTGCTGTTCCTTATTACTATAGAAGAACTTACATGCCTTTGCTGCAATTTAAAGGAATGGACCACTAGACAAGGTACGAATTTCAGCATTCTGATACATGTTTCGTAACTAAAATTTCACGTAGAACACGATGCGCACAGCAAAAATTACCGAAATTAACTCCTTGCGAAGATATTTAATGATTCTTGATGCGTGAATTCAAACCACCCGCTCGTGAAAACTCAACGCTCTACGTGATTCACATCGCGCGCTCAAAGTGTATCATGACAGTCTCTGCTATATAAAAATCTGGCAACCTCAATTTTGACGCTTTGGCTCAGCCATAGCAAATTGCTTATAGTTTGAAAAACACATGGTGGGAAATGAACATTGCTCGATTGAGAGGATTGCTGAAACCGTTGTAATGCGCGGTTTGACTCGCGTAGAGCTTTGAGTTTCTTGTGAGCGGGCAGTTCAAATTCCTCGTAACCAATGTGAAATAAAAACGTAAATATCTTCGTTAGGAGTTGGCTTCAGTAATTTTCGTTGTGTGAATCGTGTTCTACGTGAAATTCTGGTTAAGAAACATGTATCAGAATGCTTAAATTCGTACCTTGTCTAGTGGTCCATTGTATCGGAATAATTTAAGGAATTATTATCAAGACATTTTTTTTTCTCATTTTTGTGGCAAAAACTATTATTCTTACTGACGTTTCCCTTAAATAAAAGAGTCATTTGCACAATAATGGCAATACCTGATGGCGCTAACTAGATTCTCAAAATTCCACGCTTCAGCAGGTCATTTTGCGCTGATCTTAGAATCGTATTTGGGTGCTTGATTATTGTAGATTAGCTGAATGAAAATTCGTCCGAACAGCAACTCTCTACGTTCAATATCAACCAAAATATCGCGCTTTGAAAAATTCGGTTTGTGACGTCATCCACCGCGGTAAAGACACCCTTGGTTTCTTCCACCTTGCTTTCATCAGTTACTGGTTGTACTGGTTGCTTAATGTAAAACTCGGATGGAAGCAAGGTAGAAGAAACCGAAGGTGTCACTACAGCGGTGGATGACGTCAAAAAAGTTTTTCAAAGCGCGATATCTCGGTTAATATTGAACGTAGAAAGTTGCTGCTTGGACAGAACTTCAGTATTTTTAGCTGATAGACCAGAATGAAGCATTAAATTACGATTCTAAAACCAGCGCAACTGACTCATTGAGCGAGTCGACACACGAGCAAACCCTGGTAAAAATTGGCAGTAGAATCTGTGTTCCAAAATACCATAGACCTACAGCCGGCTGTAAGATTTCCAATAGCTTTTATAGTCGGCTACACAATTTCTTATAGCCTTTTATAGCCGATGGCGATTAAACAACAGCCAAGCGATAAAGTATGCTAAACGTTACTAATTACGGATGCTAGGACTTCGTGAGTTTTTGGAATACTGCTCTCTTTGTGGGCCGTAGTATCTTGATTTATTTTGCGAGGAAAGCTCCGTACTTTTGATGGATGCCTGCCATTCCTAATATATTAGAGCGCCTTCAGTTTCGTATGATACTGTGCAATACCTCTGGTGTGAAATAGTTGCTTCAAGCGCCGTGGCAGGCGGGCAGCCAGCGCGAAACACGCATTGGCGCCTACAAACCTGACAGGGATACTTCACGCGTTGCGCAATGCGTGAAGTATCCCTGTTAGGTTTGTAGGCGCCAGTGCGTCGCCGCTCCGCTTTGTGTTAGGCTCTAATATTTAATCTGGCGCAGTCAGCGTTATTCAACTCATGATTTTGAAATGTTTGGACATCCTGTATGGATTATTCTCATTTTAATTGATGAAAAAAAATATGTATTAAAGGAAAATATAATATATGTTTTGTAAATATTAAGGTGGTTCCGTATCAAACTTAATGATTTCCAAAGCACACGAATTTCTACACAATTTCTTATAACCTTTTAAAATCGATGGCGAAAAAGCAACAGCCAGGCGACAAAGTGTAAAGCCCGGCGATAGGAACTACAGCCCGGCTGCATAATTTTATATCGCTTCGTATAGCCCGGCCGTATGATTTTCTCCGTATTCTACAGCCAGCTATATGATTTTCTGTAGCCTCCTTTAGCCGGCTCTAAGAATTCCTATGGTATTTTGAAACGCAGCTCTTATCGCCAATTTTTAACAGGGAAGCCAGAGTTTCAAGATGTTTGATTAATCAAACCTACGAGGGCATGGTTTTTAATCCCTCCAGATTTATCTCTCAAGAAGGACCTCCTTCCCCAACGCAACTGACCTATATCACTCTTAAATTGGCAGTTCCAAGGTTAGCGAGCTATCCAAGAGCCGAATTTTGTCGGGAAAAGTGACAAATTTAAATGATATCGTTGCAGGGTTTTTTGGTGAGCGGGAGTCCCCAGATTGCGGGTGTACATCCGTGCAAAAAACACATGGTTTCGCATTGGCTGGTGCAGTGCCTAAATTGCCCACGGAGAAAACGGCCGAGGTCAGTCTCTTCAATGGCCGCGCCATCCTTCTTCTCCGGAATCCCTATGAAGCGCTCCTCTCTTACAGGAATTATCTCTATGGTGGACACACTGGCTTTGCCCCCAACAACAAATTCAGAGGAAGAGGTACCTTTCTTCAATTACTCAATATGCTTATACCTTTGCCCAGTTTGATTAAATACCTGAGGCAGGCCATGGGCACTGAATCTCATGGAGATTAGAATGCTTTAAAAAAAAAACAAGTTGGTTTTTGCAATCGCTAGCGATAGCAATATTCGTCATGGGAACTTTTGCTTCTGGGATATGAAAATGTTAAGGTACAGTTCGTTTGTAGTATCTTCAGAATTGAAGGGGCTATGTAATTTTGTGTCGACATCTCTTTTTTAACATTTTTAATTTTTTTTCTTTGCATACAAGAAAGCTGTTATTTACCAATTATTTATTTTCGTTAGATTATGTATGGTTTTCGGAAGTTAACGCATTTAACTTTCAGTTTCGTTTTTTCGGCGTAAAGTATGATATTTTTACTCTACGCATATGCCCGAATACGCATCATAAGTGACCTATGTGCTTCCTAAGTTGCCATTTTTTTCATTCAAATAGATGTAACTGAAAGTTTAGATGTGTACTACCTATACTACTTTCATGTCATTGCTTTACTTATTTATTTATTTACTTTTTGCGTATGTATAAATTGTTATTTTTTGCTGAATTTTGGAGAAAATATTGCTTTAAGAACGTGGAATGTAAATTAATTTTATTGAAAAAAGAAAATACCATCATTAATTTGGGCGAACAGAGAAAAT
>NW_017547116.1:1178292-1194136 GCF_001854935.1 Bemisia tabaci
AAAAAAAAAAAAAAAAAAAAAAAAGGTGACTCTGGGAGAGTTGGAGGGAGCGGATCAGGGGTGCAAAATGTTCAATGTTCACGAACCAACGACCGACCGGTTGTTTGCAAACTGCGTAGGCGTTGGGAAAAATGCGTAGGCTACGACCTCCAGTAACGGATGGTATAAAATGTATTACGTTTCCATCAAAATGCACCTCATTTTCGCTAACGACTTTCGAGGTTGTGTACGCGCGTTGGCTTTACACATTTCCAAATGGACGTATTTATGCTAAAAGGAACTATGTGAATACGGTTTACATGCAAAATAGTTCCTTTCAGCATAAATACCTTCAAATAGCGTGTGCATATCGGAGCTCAGCGCGATTCGTAAGTCAAGAGCCGAGAGCGAGACTGGGGATCGAGCTCAGGAAGACGGTGCAATGCTTGAGGTATTCATACAGCTTCGCAGGCGCTTCCTCCGATCTTTTTTCGCGCCAAGTTAAAAACCTGCAAAAGATGAGGTCTCTTTTCACAGATCCGGTTTCTCGCACATCCACAACAATGAAAAAGTGCAACTGGTCTCTTTTCTGCGGACTCCGAGATTTACCGAAGAGTACAAAAGTTGGATGGAGCAAGGCACGTGATACTGGTATTTTGATTTTCGAGAGGTTAGAAGTGCATATCCACAAAATGAAGGAGAACTTGAACTCTTTTCGGCCTTGAACTCGAACTCGAACTTGAACTCAGAGACTTTAACGCAGGAGGAGAAAATTTGGATGGGGCTAAACAGTGGAGCCACTAGATACTGGATCCTCTGACTATAAAGGCACTTAAAAGTTTTAGATACGTAGAGAGGAAATAAATACAAATAAAACATACACAAGTGAAAAACTTTATTTAAATTGTAAAAGTTTTAACGACTAGGAGGTTCACAAACTAAGTATGGCGTTCTATAATGTTCTTTCTGGTGTTTTCAGACTGGGGACATTTTGTTTCACGGTTGACAATAGTGTGGCGAGAACTAGCGGCGACTTGGATCAATCACACAGATACTCAGAGACTTTAACGCAGGAGTAGAAAATTTGGATGGGGCTAAACAGTGGAGCCACTAGATAGTGGATCCTCTGACTAATAAAGGCATTCTTTAAAAGTTATAGATGCGTAGAGAAAAAAAAAACAAATACAAAAAAAATAAATACAGAAAAAATAAATACAAATAAAACATACAAAAGTGAAAAACTTTATTTAAATTGTAAAAGTTTCAACGACTAGGAGGTTCACAAACTAAGTATGGCGTTCTATAATATTCTTTCTGGTGTTTTCAGACTGGGAACATTTTGTATCACGGTTGACAATAGTGTGGCGAGAACTAGCGGCAACTTGGATTAATCACACAGAAAATGATGCTATTATTCTCCACTTTGAGCACCTTAAAGTTGACCCGACCAAACATGTGCGGAAAATATTGGAATTTTTGAAGATTGCAATTCACGAGCACCGGTTATCCTGTGTTCTGAGACATAGAGACGGGCCTTTCAGGCGACCTCGCTCTGCTCAGGAAACCTTTTTCAAATCAAGGTGAGCTAATAACATCCCTAACTTTTGTACTTTATGAATATACACTTAGAGCAAAAGTAAGAGATACTCAGAGAGAGCCTTGGCTCAAATTTGGGTTCGAAAATGAACAGGTGTATGAAAAATAATGTATTTAAGAGGTAAGAATGAATAATTTCTTAATACAGCAATATACACCAAATGGATTGCATTTTGCAAAAAGGAACCACTAGCATTGCAATGATGCCAAGATTGTGCAACTTCATCTTTTGCAATAAAATTGCGGAAATCATGAAAAACTATGAAATTTAGATGGTAATTTTTGTCTTAAATTTTTAGTTCTTAGCGAGTAAAATAGAAACTATGAATGGATAATATGGTTTTTCCTCCAAGACAAAAGAAGCTGCACAATCTTAGCAACATTGCAATGCTAGTGGTTCCTTTTTGCAAAATGCAATCCAAGTAAGAGATACTCAGAGAGTCTCGGCTCAAATTTGACAGACTCAAAATGAACGGTGTATGAAAAATAATGTATTTAAGAGGAAAAAATGAGTGTTTCCATAATACAGCAATTTAGTCCAATGTTACAGTGCATCACTCGTCAACCTGAGTAAATAATTTGTTTCTAAAACCTAAATCATCTTATGATAAAGATTGGCTCTTCAATATTTAATATGCACACTGCATTGATAGAGAAAAGAAAAACGGATAAATAATTCTATTTTTATCAGTGTGATAATCAAGCTTTTTTGAGATTGCCCTGATTTTGAACAGAGGTATGTTTCACTTTGGTTGAGACTGATTTAAAAATATTAAAAATAGAATTCAGTCCCCACGACACTTCTTGTTTTTAGAACTAACGAGTAGGCCCCGAGGTGTCTGACAAGTTATTGGCCTTTTTTGGGATAATCCAAGGGCAATAATTACCGGAGTATGAGCCGTTTTTGCCAATGGCCCCTTCCCTACGAAACCGACGTAATGTTTTCGAAATTTGAAATGTACGCGTTTAGAGCCCACAGTGCCCACACCCTGAATACTTCATTCTGTCTTCACTGGAAAAAAACACATTGGATCTAGAGTTCAGACTCTTGAAAACATTGACAAGAAAAAATACTCTTGATTCAATCGGATTTTTGCTCGAATCAAAACGAAATCCGCTTAAATTAAGAGGCTTGGTTCTTGATTTAAGCTAGATTCTGATTGAATCAAGAGTACTTTTTCTTGTCGATGTTTTTAAGAGTCTGGACTCTAGATCCAATGTGTCAATCACTCTCACGTTGTACACTGTAGTCTACTTATCATCGGTTACGATCCTCATTTGTGCGTACGAAAAGGCTTTAAAAGTCGTCTATTCAAGATTATTTGCAGGTGTCTGGAATATGCTGAATTTCGTGTTTAAGTGGAAACTACTGCGTAAACTGAACACGAGGGTACCCTTGGTTCATGAATTGAACAATTATTGGAGAAGATAAGACAAAATGATCTAATCTACTAAAATACATGTGTTTAAATGGGAAATACCGCCAGATGACGTCACTAGGCGGTGCATTTTCTCACTTTTAAATCTATTTTCACACTATTTCCCATACCCCAAAAAAATTATAAAAAATACTGTGAAATCAGCTCTTGAAGGTGATTCGATGGACGCCATATTTTGTGTCAGAACGGCATGCGATATATCGCATCAATTAGTTCCATTTTTTCAGCTGCTCGTCATTTTTCTCCAATTTTGAGATCGCAATCCTGTTGTCGGGAGACTAAAGCACTCACTTACCAATTTTAACAAAGAAATTCAACGTAATAAAGGCGTGGTTTTTTTTAGAGAGAAAACATCGCATTCGATACTGACATCGAAACTGCACTTGAATGNATGCGATATTTTCTTTCTAAAAAAAACCACGCCTTTATTACGTTGAATTTCTTTGTTAAAATTGGTAAGTGAGTGCTTTGGTCTCCAAACAACAAAATTGCGATCTCAAAATTGGAGAAAAATGACGAGTGGCTGAAAAATGGAACCAATTGATGCGATATATCGCATGCCGTTCTGACACAAAACATGGCGTCTATCGAATCACCTTAAGCACTTTCAGATGAAGTAATACAAAATTTGCAGGCAATTTCTACATTATTGGTTGAGAGATCATTTCTGAGTGGTGTATCCACTTGTGTCAAAAACTTACGGGCGACAAACCAATATTTGACATTTGTACCCGTGCGTTCTAAGTTCCACACAGAGAATTAGTTTCTCCTCGATCAGAGAAAAAAAAAAAAAATGTCGATAGGAGAACTTGACATGAAGATCGCCCGGCAGCAGCTTGAAACTTCCACGTAGGACATAAAAAGAGACGCTTGTTTAAGTTTAAAGCAAAAACGGAAAACTCAAATTCCAACGTAGATTTTAACAAGGATGACGCAATAATTCACCCAACAAAGAATCAATGAAGGACTCCAAAGATCCAGATTTTAAAATTTGCGCACCTCGCAAACCGAAAAGAGACAAACATAGGGTATTTTCTATCGGGCTTGCGGCGTATAGAACGGGGGATTCGGATACGCAAGTTGCCATGATAGTCAGGGCATCCTACGAAAGTAAAGGCATCATTGATCCTCAGTTGTAACATGATGTTTGTTGGTGGGTTGAAGTAACTGTGAGGATTTGTAAAAGAATGTTTAATTCGGACTATTGCGCAAGTGAGTGTGCAACTGAGGCATCTTTGTGTGCATCAGCATATTTTTCTAGCGCTGGGCCAATCCGCTCCGCTCAGGCAGTTCAGTCGAGATTTTCCGTAAGAATGTAGTCGGTCCACTCTCTAAATATTTTGTATTATCGGAATAAACATGTATGTGTCGCAAATCATCTTCACCTATCACTCTGACCTCAATTCCTAACAGGTTATGGCAGCCCAGAAAACGTATTTTAGTGCTTAGTTTTTCACGGCAGTTTTTGTGCGATCGATCGAATACGCGCTCTCTTCGTTGAAAATTTAGTAGCAGTGATAATGGGTTGGTTTGACGACTCTATTGAAATTAGAAATGACTTCGATATTCATGACGCCACGCTATACGCCCTGATGGGGCTAATGGTTCTTGGATTAATCCTTTTCTACATCAGAAATAAGTGCAAAAAGCTAAATAAGAAGATAGAAAGTTACAGGCGGTCCGCAAATGTGTGCAGTAACAGTAACAGGACATTTTTGTCAAGGGGAAGTTTTGGTAAGTTGAGGTGACAAGGAATTTTTGTTTAGTAAACTTGTAACCCCGCTTTTGCCCCTTCTCCCCTTGTCGCGTGTTTGCGTAACGTTTTCTTCTAAAGCCTCGAGGCAGATTTTTCGTCTATCCTTTTCGCGTTTTAGACAATTTCGTTAAGAAAATATAGGGTTATTTTTGTGAAAATTTCGGTTCGAAGATTGTACTTTTTAAGTGCGGACTTAAAAAAAATGTCCCTAATTTCTTCTGTGTATCTACTGGCCCATCCCCCATGATGACCAGTGTGTCTTCCCCTCCCAACGCTCCATCGACCAGTGTGTCTTTCCCTCCCACCGCTTCATCGACCAGTGTGTCTTCCCCTCCCACCGCTCCATCGACCAGTGTGTCTTTCCCTCCCACCGCTTCATCGACCAACACTGGTCAACACACGTCTTCCCCTCCCTCCACCCCATTGACCGATGTGTTCTCCCCACCCCTACACGAGGAGCGAAAGGCGTCTCCCGAAAGTCTCACCTTTCGGACCTTTCCTCTTACAAGCAACACTGCAATGGGTCTGTTGCATCCGGGAGGAATTTGGAGACTGTTGACTTATTCCTGGGTAATTTTTCACGAGAAAACTGTTGGTGCGCTTGTGATACTCCCCGCTGCCGCGAGAGAGGAGAGCGAGACGGCGCACATCCGCGGTGCCGATCGGCGATCGGGAGGGGGCCGCTGGAGCTCTTGGGCAACCAGCGGGCAACCGGACTGTGGTCTGACAGTCCGGTAACGACCTCCCGACGAGATGGACAGTCCGGTAAGGTCCTCCTGACGAGAAAGACAGTCCGGTAAGGTCCTCCTGACGAGAAGGACAGTCTGTAAAGGTCCTCCTGCGAGAAGGACAGCCCGGTAAGGTCCTCCTGACGAGAAGGACGGAATGATAGTGAATTTTATTGATGCTTTCTTGGTCACTCTGTACTAGCTAAATCTCACTTCCCTTTTTGTCGTCCCTATCAATTCTCATAGGCAGACCTCGCTCAAATCCACGAAGCTACGAACGGCGGCGCTGAGAAGTGCCGGTGCGGAGCTCTCGGTTTTTGAGCTAGAGTTTGACGGATCAATTCATCCACGATTGTCGCGAGACGTCGTAGGTGAATCGGCCCGCCGCCACACTCTTAAAACACTCCAATTTCGATATTAAAGCTGCAAAAACTAAATAAAGTTCAAAGATCCAACGGAGGCCTCTCATTGGTCGTCTACGTCACAACCTGTAAACGTTTCCCGCGCGCCATTCGCGTAGCCGTGTATTAAAAATATGCCCAGTCCGCTTCAATCTCGCTCTCGAAAACCAAAGATTACTAAGGACTCCAGATACCGCATTGGAATAAAACAAGGCCCCCTAGTCCCGTGCAGCTCCAGGGTAGGCAACCTGTTTAGCGGTATGACATACTTCGAGCTAACGAATATATGTTTGACGTGTGTTTGACCGGTTTCGCCGTGCTGTGCTAAGTTTGGTTAAAGATTCACTGTATTAAATTTTCTTATGTTTTAAATCGTTAAAAAATGCCGAAAAAACAAAAAACAAAAAAAAAAAAAAACAAAAAAAAGAAAAAAAATTAATGCAAATATCTCGGCTCAATTTTCTGAGTCCATTTACCATGACTAGTGACTAAAATGAACAATTTTCTCAATTGCCGTTCATAATCTACACATTCGAAGTGCAATTTCCTATGCACTTCCATTACAGGTGGGCTAAAGTATGGCATACCGCTACACAGGTTGCCTACCCTGGCACTGCAGGCGACTGGGAGCCACTTCTTTCCTGCGGCAAGTATACGGCGTGCGGTATCTGGAGTCCTTAGTAATCTTTGAGAGAAACCTACCCGCTCTCCCTTCATCGGTATTTTATTGGATTTGTGCAACTAATAGCCCTAAATGGTGTAAAGTTTGCTTCCGTAATTATTAGTGGTGGAATATTCCCTTTGGATATCTTATTTCCCCAGGTGAATTCCTTCCTTCGAGTTTCTAAAAGTGAAGTGTGCCTTGTGACTTGTGCCTTGCCGCGTCTCCAAGATGGCGTCGCCCCTTGTAAAGACCTCTGAACTAGATTTTCAATCTTATATAGATCTACAAAAATCATTGTCGGCCCTACATTCGGTTACCGAGATTAAGATGGTTCGATGGACGCCATATTTTGTGTCAGAACGGCATGCGATATATCGCATCAATTGGTTCCATTTTTGCAGCTACTCGTCATTTTCCTCCAATTTTGAGATGGCAATTCTGTTGTTAGGAGAATAAAGCACTCACTCACCAATTTTAACAAAGAAATTCAACGTAATAAAGGCGTGGTTTTTTCAGAGACGAAACATTGCATAATACTGATATCGAAACTGCACTTGAATGCGATATTTTCTCTCTAAAAAAGCCACGCCTTTATTACATTGTATTTCTCCGTTAAAATTGGTAAGTGAGTGCTTTAGTCTCCTGACAACAGAATTGCGATCTCAAAATTCGAGAAAAATGATTGGTAGCTGAAAAAATAGAGCCAATCGATGCTATACATAGCACGTCGTTCTGACACAAAATATGGCGTTCATCGAATCACCTTAACCCTTGTACCTCACAAGACTCTTTAGCCTCGGGTCACCAAAGTTTAGTTAGCCAAAACACGGCCCAACCAGTCCTCCAGATGGTCAAGCCTACCATCTCGACGACCAAAAAACAATCGTCTCAACTGTTGGAAAGGATAAATATTTTCTTTTCAATGTAGCAACATAGCATAGAACTACGGTTGACAGCGTGAGACAGCCTGAGTGGCTTGGCCACTGGAAAGAAAGAAATTAACAGTTTGATGCAAAAATTCGATGACCACTGGCATTTTTCCTTTCCGGGCCAGCTAGCGCAAATGCGCCTCGCACCTATGGTAGTCTTCATCAGCAATCTCGCCTCGAACTATGTAGCTTACAAAATAAAGCGGATTTCTTATTCTCTTACTCAATTGTCATCATTAATAACTCGCACATATAAAACCTTCTTCAACAACCAGTGCCGGATCCTACCCCGATCCCAGTGCGTTGGCAGGACCTCCCTTCAAGCTCATCACGCGGTCCCGCCGCGCCCGTTCGGCAAAACTACGAACTTCTCAATGCTGGCGGCTTTCTTGACAAAAGATCAAAATAAAGAAACAAAGGACATATTTCCAGGTTTTAGTATTGCTACCAATCCTAAGTTTGAAAATATTAGGAGGGAACACCAGCAGATGTATGCAGTTAACCGGTTTTCCTTTTCACATTGTCGCTCCGCCTTAACAGTTGTGCAGTTTCGAAACAAGTTCTCTACAAATATGAGAGATCGTTTGCTTGCCTATTATCGTGAATACGAGGAGCTGCTTGACCCTAAAACAAAACTATTAATAAGTAGCACAGTTATGCAGCGCAAAGACTTTCCGGAAGTTCTAGAGGGCTTTTACCATTTAATAATTACACTTCGAAATAACGGTAACAAAATAGCCGTCTTAATTGACGAATACGAAGCGCCATTTCATCTGGCAATTGAAAAAGCAATATTAGAAACTGCAGAGGGAAAGCCTTTCGTTCTTGGTGAATTTTATTCAAGAATTGTGACTTTGATGCAGAAGTTTTACTCGTTTTTCTTCAAGGACGGTCTAAGCCCCCTTCCTGAATGTGGTGTAATCATAGGGATTACTTATATGGCAAAAACGAGCATTCTCTCTGATCTCACGGATTTCAAAGCATACACCACCCTTGGATATGATCAATTTGGACCCTACTTCGGATTCTTGGAAAAAGATGTGAAATGGCTCATTGAAACCTCACAGAAAAAATTAGCAAAACCGAGCATTTTGTCCCTTATCCCTCGCAAGACTCTTTAGCCTCGGGTCACCAAAGTTTAGTTAGCCAAAACACGGCCCAACAAATCCTCCAGATGGTTAAGCCTACCATCTCAACGACCAAAGAACAATCCCATCAACAACCAGTGCCGGATCCTACCCCGATCCCAGTGCGTTGGCAGGACCTCCCTCCAAGGTCATCACGCGGTCCCGCCGGCCGAACTTCTCAATGCTGGCGGCTTTCTTGACTAAAGATCAAAATAAAGAAACAAAGGACATATTTGCAGGTTTTAGTATTGCTACCAATCCTAAGTTTGATAATATTACGAGGGAACACCAGCAGAAGTATGCAGTTAACCGGTTTTCCTTTTCACATTGTCGCTCCGCCTTAACAGTTGTGCAGTTTCGAAACAAGTTCTCTACAAATATGAGAGATCGTTTGCTTGCCTATTGTCGTGAATACGAGGAACTGCTGGACCCTAAAACAAAACTATTAATAAGTAGCACAGTTATGCAGCGCGAAGACTTTGCGGAAGTTCTAGAGGGCTTTTACCATTTAATAATTACACTTCGAAATAACGGTAACAAAATAGCCGTCTTAATTGACGAATATGATGCGCCATTTCATCTGGCAATTGAAAAAGCAATATCAGAAACTGCAGAGGGAAAGCCTTTCGTTCTTGGTGAATTTTATTCAAGAATTGTGACTTTGATGCAGAAGTTTTACTCGTTTTTCTTCAAGGACGGTCTAAGCCCCCTTCCTGAATGTGGTGTAATCATTGGGATTACTTATATGGCAAAAACGAGCATTCTCTCTGATCTCACGGATTTCAAAGCATACACCACCCTTGGATATGATCAATTTGGACCCTACTTCGGATTCTTGGAAAACGAAGTGAAATGGCTCATTGAAACTTCACAGAAAAAATTAGCAAAACCGAGCATTTTGTCCCTTGTCCCTCGCAAGACTCTTTAGCCTCGGGTCACCAAAGTTTGGTTAGCCAAAACACGGCCCAACAAATCCTCCAGATGGTTAAGCCTACCATCTCAACGACCAAAGAACAATCCCATCAACAACCAGTGCCGGATCCTACCCCGATCCCAGTGCGTTGGCAGGACCTCCCTTCAAGCTCATCACGCGGTCCCGCCGCGCCGGTTCGGCAAAACTACGAACTTCTCAATGCTGGCGGCTTTCTTGACTAAAGATCAAAATAAAGAAACAAAGGACATATTTGCAGGTTTTAGTATTGCTACCAATCCTAAGTTTGAAAATATTAGGAGGGAACACCAGCAGAAGTATGCAGTTAAATAGCCGTCTTAATTGACGAATATGATGCGCCATTTCATCTGGCAATTGAAAAAGCAATATCAGAAACTGCAGAGGGAAAGCCTTTCGTTCTTGGTGAATTTTATTCAAGAATTGTGATTTTGATGCGGAAGTTTTACTTGTTTTTCTTCAAGGACGGTCTAAGCCCCCTTCCTGAATGTGGTGTAATCATTGGGATTACTTATCTGGCAGAAACGAGTATTCTCTCTGATCTTACGAATTTCAAAGCATACACCACCCTTGGATATGATCAATTTGGACCCTACTTCGGATTCTTGGAAAAAGAAGTGAAATGGCTCATTGAAACCTCAGAGACGAAATTGGCAAAAACGAGCATATTCTCTGATCTTACGAATTTCAAAGCATACACCACCCTTGAATATGATCAATTTGGACCCTACTTCGGATTCTTGGAAAAAGAAGTGAAATGGATCATTGAAACCTCTGGTAAAAAAAAAGTATGCGATATATCCCGCGGGTTAGTTTACTCCTGAGAAATTACGCGCTTCTCGTCTGGGTATCGAACAACAAGCGCAATTTTTCCATTGATTGTGTGAAAAAATGAATAATTAGGTACGTGATAACCACCTCAGCATCAGTGAATCAACCTAGCCCCCCGCGTGTGTTGTTCTTCATCGATAAGTGCTCCGCCCCGTTTATTCTTCACATCCCTAAAAATCCCTCAGCGGATCGGATTCCTCACATTCACCCACTTCAGCTATCCACCATCCTCCGGAGATCCGAAGTGCAAGGAGTCGAGGTTGTGACAAAAGTCAATAGGAGCACTTCGCAGGTTTCCTTCAAGACCAGGTATGATGCTAACAGCTTCCTGGCTAATCACAAGCTGGACCGCACTAAATACACAGTTTTCATTCCCAAGTACAAAGTTTTGAAGAAAGGGGTCCTCAAAGACATCCCTACAGAGTACACAGAAGAAGAAATCAGCGACATGCTAGAAACTGACTATGAAGTTTATGATATTAAAAGGATGTTCAGATACAATAAGTCTGAGCATCGAAAAGTTCCGCTACCGCTAGTTACCATAACCTTCCTAGCAAACACCCTCCCTGAAATGTTGTTTGAGTTGTTATTGTGATTTAAAATTGTAAAGCATGCCGAAGAATACCACCGGGTTATACCTTATAACCTCCATTGCTTGGCTTCGATGGAGGAGTGAGGAAGTTGCGCCAACCTCTAAAAAATGCTACTGGAAGAAGGCACGGCTCTCTGATGTTGGCTCGAAGGTTAAATTGGCGGAGGTTTCTACAACTAAGCGAAAGGCCCCAGAAAAAACTCCACTAATTATTGATCCGGACCGAGGAGAAGCAACGAATAACCAACCCAGCAGCAGCAACCCGAAGTGTCAGAAGCGCAGCGCAGAGAATACCTGGTAAACATCCTAACCCGGAACAAAAGGAAAGTTTTTTTACGTTTCTTGTCACAAAATTGAAAGAAAACCGAAGTAATGCGTTATTGCTGAAACAAGTTTTGGAGACAACATCGTACTCCATGTTTCATCTCATGATTGCATTCAGAAAAACCGAACGTCCTCACAATGCACCTAAAATCCTCAGATTTTGTCGCTCCTTAATGGATATGGCAGAATGGGAGTTTCTTCGTGAGGGAACAATAGACCAGGCACGATTTAGCGAAAGACCCGAGAAAAAGCTCCACTAATTGATCCGGACCAAGGAGAAGCAACGAAAAACCAACCCAGCAGCAGCAACCCGAAGTGTCAGAAGCGCAGCGCAGAGAATACCTGGTTAACATCCTCACCCGGAACAAAAGGAAAGTTTTTTTTACGTTTCTTGTCACAAAATTGAAAGAAAACCAAAGTAATGCGTTATTGCCGAAACAAGTTTTGGAGACAACATCATACTCCTTGTTTCATCTCATGATTGCATTCAGAAAAACCGAACGTCCTCACAATGCTCCTAAGTTCCTCAGATTTTGTCGCTCCTTAATGGGTATGGGAGAATGGCGCAGCGACCAGAATTCTCCAAACTAAAAATCCCCTACTTCAGTGGAAAAACATCAGAAAACCTAACACAACATTTTAGAAGATTAGAATCCGAAAAAAAAGCCTATGGGTGGAATGAAGAGACGGCCAAGAAGGTAGTAGCCTATTTCCTTACCGACAAGGCAAGAATTTGGTATGACAATGAGAAGAGAAATAACGCACTAAATGAAAAAACCTGGGCGAAAATTAAGGAAGCCTTCGAAGCACGTTTCGAATCAGACAAGGACAGCTCCGCAATCATAGCTTTCAGCTCCAGAAAACAGAAACTCACGGAACGACCCATGGATTACTTCGATGCCATGATTGATCTGAAGGAGAAATTACCCCACGAAATAGATGAAAAAACGCTAATTTTGTACATCAAAAGAGGTCTCCTACCGAAGCCGAAGAAAATAGTCCGCCAACAACGACCTAAAACGCTGGATGCCTTAAAGGAAACAGCGATTTCCAACACCCTGCAAGCGGGCAAATCTACCGTTTTGTCAGAGGTCCGGCGTGATAGCATGGTTTTCCGCTGAACGTGGAAATCCGTAAACATCAGTGCCGGAAACGAGAAACAACAGCTAAGGACTTTACTAATAAAATCCGAACAAAAAGCTCCCGCGCCGGTCATCAAAACTTCCGCTCTGGTCATCAAAGCTCCTGCCTCAATAATTCACCCGAGTGCCACCAAACACAGTGAAAAACCTACTAATAAAACAACCAAACAAAAAGCTTCCGCGCCGGTCATCAAAGTTCCCGCCTCTAAAATTCACCCCAGTGCGGCCAAGCGGGGCGGCTCGGCTCAACACCAGAAAAAGGTAGAGGGTACAACGGAAAGGTTCAGAAATGTGGAATCAAGTTACATCCTGAAATTCCCATTTTGGTGCATCGTCAGATGGCATCTTAAAAGATAAAGTTGTCAATCGACCTTTTCTACGACAACGAGCTCATAGCCGCAGCACCACCGTAGGATGTTAACGGGGCATTGGACCATCCCATGCTACCAAGCGCAAGAGTGCCCATAATATTTACCATACTGCCCAAAACTGCTGAACAGTCTGTGTCTCATACTGCCATCAGGCTGTTCAACAACCTTCCCTTGAACCTGGGAAAAGCTCTTCAAAACTGGGAGGTGAGTTCCTTAATGATTGGGCTGAAAGCCTTACCAGTTGGCATGGCTCTCCACTCATGAAATGATTTTTTTCTGTGCCTTTTAATTTGTAAATCCTCAAATGCTTTCTTATGCTCTGTAATGTATGTTATTGTGTAAATTTAAGGTTTTTTTTTTTTTTTTTTTTTTTTGACTAATATTGTTGAGCCACACCATGTGGCATTTATAAATACTAATGTAAGTAAATAAATATATAAATATTTCAAGAGGTAAAAGGGCAGGAAAGGATCGAAGAAACATCATACAGCATTAACACAACCCCGCAGAAATCAACGCAACCTTGCACTACATGGAGGCGCTCCTTGGACGGAGCCACACTAACTGGCCAATCGAAGAAAAGGACACCATGATTCTCAACATCGGCGGGCACAAGGGTACGCACAAGGCCCAAAGGTGCGTTGTCGAAGTCAACTTTCTGTTTGCGTTGAGGTGCTCCAGTACCGAGTACCCAAGAGACAAGCCTTGCTCCTTGCATTATGGCTACTAGCAACCCAGGAAGCTTTCCGAAGTACGGCCGACAGATTCGGCCTCGAACGATGCCATGCTTTTCGCCTTTGGATGAAGATCTGGGAAGAACTTTATGACAACAGCAGCCACTGGATTTCTTTGCCTACCGGAGATGCCGCTCTTCAAAAAATGGAAGAATTTCAGAAAGTAGGTTTCCCAGGTGTTATTGGTGTCGTTGATGGATGCTATATCGCAATACCAGGCCCCCTGATGATGATTCCTATTACAATCGAAAGAAAGTTCATTCGGTCTTGCTGCAGGGTATCTGTGATGCAGATATGCGCTTTATGGATGTGTTTTGTGGGTTTCCTGGTTCAGCCCACGATGCTAGAGTTTGGACTGAATCACCTCTCGGGCAAGCATTAGCTGCCGATTGGCAGACAATGCTGCCAAAAGACAGTCACTTTTTGGGAGACAAGGCATACCCATCCTTAAATTACTTGGTCGTACCATTCAAAAATGATGGTCAAATGACCCCCCAAAGAAAGGCCTTTAACAAAAAGTTATCGAAGGTTCGAGTAAAAATTGAACACGCTTTCGGTAGACTGAAAGGTATCTTCACTCGAATGAAGTATCTACGAAGAAAATTTAAAGTATGCCAAATATTATATTATTTCTGCATGTGTTCTTCACAATGTCGTTTTGGAAGAAAGGTACCATTTAAGAGACCTACAGTTTGAAATGCACGAGGAAGTAGGAAATGGAGATATTGAGTACAATGGCCTCTTTGGAGATGGAAATATCGAGAGTGGTATTGAAAAAAGAATTAGGCTGATGCATGCTATCACACCAGTGTGAATTGAAACGTCGCTAATTTGTGAAAAATTAAATTAGGTTACCCCTCAGCACTCCCCGGTCGAGCAACCCCTCCCTCCGGGATTCTCCCATCGAGCTACCTCCGGTGGCGCAACCAAGTCACGCGGCAACTCTGAACGCGTGGAGACCCAGGCGGCAAGCGACTCCACAAAAACCCGCCACGGCAGAGGGTACTACTGTGCGGAAAGGCGACTCTGAGGAGCGGCGTTCCGTACTAACCCGCGCCACACCGGAGCGGTCCCACTACCGCCTACCGCGGATGGACGCGCCCCCAAGACGCCCCCGCCATGATCAGCAGGTCCACTGCGAGGCTGACCAGCAGAGTCTCGACCAGCGCCATCTCGCGGACAGATAAAGGGAGCAATACGAGCCCAACGATTCCGTTTGGAGAACATGTACATAATATAATTTGTATATAATGATACACATACAATTGCCGATACTTATATATTCATAAATTGTCCTGACATTTAGATTTATCGGTTTTGTTAGCCTGACGATGATTTTTTGAATACATGCAAATAAAATTCACAGGTGTCCTATATTTTTCGATTTACTGCATTTTTCAGTTCACTTCATTTCGGCAAACTTTGTACACCGTCTCCTTCGAGGTTCTCTTTCGAACTCTTACTGGGTTCAAGGGGGGGAGGTGTATGTTGGGTCTTACGCCCAAAACACACAAACACACAACTAATTCAAAATTCCTCGCCTGTGCAGGTAGCTGATAAATCCCCTTCGAACCCAGTAGTTCTCAATTTAAAGTGAAGTTGTTCTCGCAACTTACTCAGTTCTTATTTAATTACCGGAATACACCGTCAACGGTCACCGGTAAGTCACCAAATCAGATGCTTTTGGTTTACCGACATAGGACCCTCTTCCATCCGAAGACTAAAGAGGGAGAGTTCCGTGAGCCCGGAAACCGGTGTTGATTGGTGGGGTTCGGTGGTGCCCAAGATTTTAATGTAAGGGCAGTCACTCTTGCAAAGCCAAACCCTAAATTTCCTAGCGCAAGAGCACTATACTTTATTAACCTAGAACCTGAACCAAAGAGCACAGAAAGAGCCGTATGCAAAAACGACATTTTTCGCCCCCCCACTAAAACTTATTCAAACTTCGTCTATCAGTTACAAATACTGGAGCGCTTCTTTCCCCAAATTTTCAGACCCCCAAAAAATTTTGGGGGGGCGCAAGGGGGGGTGGAAGTCAAAACCTGTGAACCTCGATATCTTTCGAACGAAACAAGATATTGAGGTCCGGTTTGGACGAAAAATCGTCTTAAATTGCATACTTTAAGATTCTAAAGGTAAAAATCCCAAAATTAAATTTTTAAATTAACTTATGTGCTTTTTTCAGTTTTTGAGGAAAAACAATTTCTTTTAAACAGATTAAACTGAAATTTCACATTTTTTGATTTGAACCAAAACCAGTTTTTTAAATTGCTCGTCTTTTT
>NW_017547116.1:1211359-1278997 GCF_001854935.1 Bemisia tabaci
AAATTGCAAATTCCTCGCACATGTAACATCTCCATTGGGCCAAAATGCACCGATATCAATACCTCATATGTTACTTGGTTCCTCGAAAATTCTCCTCTTGGACTTAGCCTAAAAGTGTGGACACTTTTTAGCCTCCGGCGAAACCTAGAGTCTATACGGCTTCGCCGCACGACTAAAAAGCTATCAAAAAGAAAACACTCACTCTTGCCATTGCACTCTTGTCATGCGTGAGGAGGACTGCACGGCCCGTCTTTGGAACAATTACTCTAGCCAATTCAATTAGAGATTTTTTATACAGGCCACGATTGAGGAATTTGTTGCCCATTCGTTTTCCAAAAGGCTAGGATTAAAAGCAAAAGTTAACATTGATTAAGTCTCTAAAATATATATTGGTAGAGGGGACTTGAAAAACAAAGTTTTATACATTTTTTACAAGTATCTGTTTATTTGATTTAAAAATTTCTTTACTTTCCTTCAAAATTTTCTTCTGAAGAAACAGAATTTCTTTTGAGTTAAATTTATGTTTCTTGGAAAATTTAAAACAGTTTTTTTGTTTTAATAATTGAAAAAGAGTCTTCTTAACTCATTTGTCCTTAACAAGGCAGAGGTGGATAACTTAGAAAACTGAACTCTAATTTTAAAACTGAACATGGGAAAAAAGTCACATACACTTAAAGAGAGTGCAACTTACCAAATCGGTGATGAATACATCTACAATAGAGTCTCTTAAAGGCAATCTTGTACAGTCCCATTGATTGACATCAACAGGAAAACCTGGAATATTCTTCTTCCGATATAAACACTGGAGATTATTCTTTGTTCGAACCACAGCTTTATCGCTGAGATCGCCAGAGAGATAAAAACTACTTGGAAATCCAAAGCAGCCCTGTGACAAAGAAATTTAAAATTGGAAAGGAAAGAAATAGAATTCTTGAATCTACAGAAACATAAGATGGAATCAAACATACCTACAAGATCATGGAGTTAGATGAGATTACATCTCAAATATCGATGGCTACAAAAAAAAAAAAAAAAAAAAAAAAAAAAATGCACCACTCCATTGAAAAGTTTAAAAATCTCTGATTAGGTTTAACTCATTTATAAAAAAAAATCGAATGAAAATGTTTTCTTGCGAAAATGTGAGATTTATTTTTAATGAAAGAAGAATATTCACAGAAACTTTTAATAAAAACAGTTCTTCAATTTTTCTGAAAAAAAAATTAATCATGGGCAGGGGATCAAAGCGTCAACACCTTATACCAAAGGTAAATAGACTGTTAGACGAAGAAGAACACCAAAAAAATGGCCCAAAACTGTGTGTAACAAGGTGGAGAAATGGTGCTGGGTCCACACCATTTTGCAGGGAAAACAAAGCCGAGAAATTCCAAAAATTACAATTGAGGTCAAAATTTTTTTACTCTAATTGTAATTTTTGGGCTTTATTTTCCCAGCAAAATGGTGCGGACCGATCACCATTTCTCCACCTTGTTTAATGAGTGGATATTCATAAAAAACTTTATACCTATTGGGACCAGAGACCGAAGAAATGCTATTTGGAGGCCTTAATATTCAATGGTATCTGATGTTTTTACTTCAACGATACATACTTTTATAGACCATCTGGTAGTGATAGCATACTTGCATTTTAAAGGCTGAGATTCTGCATACGTTGATGTTAAAATGAGGATTACTATTCTTTGGACAGTGAAATATTTTTTTTTTATTTTCTTTTTTTTATCGATTTCAAATAGCCTATCGGCTAATCCCAATTACACCAGCCCCAGGTGAACATTGCCTAAGACCATCAAACTCAGATCACCAGGCCGGGAATCAAACCCGCGACCACTTGATCATAGAGCCAGCGCTACAATCACTACACCACAGGAGGCCGACATAAGTTGCATTGCAGAATTAGAGAATAAACAAAAATATACCTCAATAGGTATGGATCCACCGCCACAGAGGGGATCAATGACTATTTCACCAGGGACAGGATTAGCTATTTGCAGCATATTGAAGCAAGTCGTTGACTGCAGGGTTGTCGGTCCAAAAAAATAAATATTTCTACGATGTAGTGATTCTTGCGTTAAATTTAAAGCCACATAGACACTTTCTGAAACAAAAATGTACAAACTGATTACAATGATATGACCAGGGATCGAAGTTTCTCAAGAGAGTTAAATGCTGGAACTGGAAATTTTCGATCATTTCTGAGAGGTGATATATTTTTAGGTTTTCTCAAGTCACACAAGTATTATTTATTGAATAATATAGAAATCGACGGTGAAAGTTGGCAATCACATAACTCGTTTGCGGTGTCTGAAAATCTCCGCCTGTACGTCATTTTTTTAAAGGAGAACAAATTGACATTATTTCTTGAAGTTTTTGCAGAATTTTCTTCGAACTGAGAAGAAAAATCATGACAGTTTTGAAAGTTGCCGTCGAGTAGTTTTTCATTTAAAAAATAAAGTATGACAGGAAGTCTGCGACGTCGCAAACCGAGTTATGTGATTGCCGACTTACACCGTCGAAATGTTTTATAATAACTAGATTCTAACAAAAAAAAAAAGTTCCGCACAGAGGTGAATCAAAAGTTGTCATGTACCTTTCATATTTGTTGAGCTTAAATTTATTATTTATTCATACGGGAGAGGTTCCGAATATTAGGTAAATAATCAATTAGCATGAAAAATTATGAAATTGATGACCAATATTAGGGCTAGTTTTGACAGATTCTCACACTTGATCAAAAAATTCTTGAATCCCTCCGTAGTTTTCCAGATAAAATACTGTATGCAATTGATAAACTTCGTCTGCATGTTGCAGCAAAAAGTAGAAAACTGAGGTTAAAAATAAGGTGTCTTAACTTACTGCTTGCAACATTCAGAACGATCTCTAAATCATAATTAACGAGGTCGACAATCCAATGAAATTTATCTTGGAGTGCACCGCCAAAGTACTCTGCAGCCTCTTGGGATTGGAATGAGTGTTTTCCTGTTCGATAGCATGTAACCCTGAATGCTAAAACGTTCAAATAGTCTGGTTTCCCTGTTGATGATGGCTCTGGTAATTTTTCTATCTCTTCATCAGAAAGTAATTTTGTTGACTCATCATCTTCCAAAGGCACCTCATCGGCTTTTTTCTCTAATTTAATTTTCTTCTTGGATCGCTGACTTCTCTTCTTTCTTTTAACAGCTTCTTCATACTGCTCCAACGTTGGATAAAATTCTCGGCCACAGCTCATTATGTCAGCCCAGGCTTTGAGACATTTGGTCCAATCAATGCGATTCACAAGGTCTTTGATCTGCTCTGCATCATCTTCCTGAAAATGGTGAGGCATTGATGAGATGATTATATAAAAGAGCTCTCAAGGGTGGTGGGTTTGAGGATGTTGTAAAAACTTTGGAGGATAAAATATAAATTATGTCTTAAAACTAGATATTGTACTTTACGAGCAACTTGACTTCTTTCTTTGAAACGTTGAAAGTTCTGCAAGCTTGGAATACTCTTCAGTGTCTTTACATACCTTGTCCATTAGGACACCTGTTCTTCAGGATGAAGATAATAGATTTATTATCAATGTTATTAATTTTTAGCAATGTAATCACTTTAATACGTTCCTGATGCAGTAATGGCTGTACAGACAGGACTTATGCTTTGGCCAAAGGGAGAAGAGGAAGACATACCTTGTTTTCGTTAGAGAATGGTATGTCCAAGAAGGTTGCTCCAATCAGACTTATATTGTTGACAGATCGCAGTTCTGTTACCTGTAATAATCAGATTACAAAGGATTGAATGTTTCATTTTGACTTTCAACATAATGAATTGAAAGGCATGTTATTAACTAAGAGGTTCGATTCATTACTTGTATAGCTACGAGATGACATGCATCCCCACTCAGGGTTTGGGAGTTGCAAACTCGATAGTTATAGCAACTTACCGTCGGAGAGTCTTGAAACGCAGCGCCTGGTCTGAGTCTTTCTTTCGCAAAAGTCTGACATCAGTCCCTGCCCTGTCAAGTCTACTCATAGGGCTAGTGACGCCAGCATCGAAGACAGAGCCAAAGGGCAACGATTCAGCATGCCCATTGGCAGAATGTAAAATCCCACTTTTCCAATTCAGCAAACGGAACTGTGTGCCAACTGTATGCAGGACTCATGAACCGTAAGCATGTGTCTAGAGCGTTGCAGACAGGACTCAAGATTTAATACCTCCGGATTGTCGTCCTTCGGCTTGGTCGTCATCACCGACGTCACTAGCGCTTTATGATTCCCATTCATTCTCACAGCCCTTCAGTAGCAAGCACACCCCGTCTTTCTTACATGCACATAGTTCTGTTTGGTAGAAATACGTTCACTTAAAATGTACCCTTACTCTCTTAACTACGAGAGTTGGATTTATCTGTCTTGGAGAACCGTCACCCAAAGAGACATGCGGCCAATGCTATTGCTATTTCAGTAAGTACATACACCTTAGCTGGCGTGTGATTAAGTTCAGAAAGAGAAGTTTTTTACCTACCTTGGAGTATTTGTTGATGTCTGTGTTGAAAAACACTCGGCCACGTGCAGGGCATACTTGAATGTCATCGCCTAACTTGCGTTTCACTTCTTTCTCAGCAAGCCTCTCAAAACCAGATCCAACAGTAGTCTCAAAAGTGCAGTCAGTCGATGAATCTTTCGAATTAGAGAAAATTTCTTGTAAACTCATCACTGTACACTCATACACTAGTTCAAATTGAAACTTTTCTTAGTCACAGCCATTATGTCTTTGGTCACAGCACAGCAAGCAGGCACAGCAGAGATTCGGTTTGTTATGTTGTTTTCCTTACCACGTGACGTTGCATAACCCAAAGTGCTGGAGATTCAACGACCAACAATTGCAACGGTTGAGTGTTGACTAAAAAAGGCGCGCTCGAGGAAAAGCGGCAATTTTAAAATGACGCTCTTTTGTTCCGGGAGCGCATTGAGGGATTTAGGCGGAAATTTATGTGAAACATTATCTCCCGGTTGAAGGTTGCATAATTAATGGTCGGACGTTAGTCTGTGCGAAATCTAGGGAGAGATAGAGAGAACGAGATACCTCATTCTGCACATATCTTGTATTGTAAAATCATCTCAACTGTAAAGATCAAAAAAGGCATCTTAGTTTGGTTCTGGTACCAAATTACTCAAGTCTTGATCAAAATTTAGTACTACTTGAAAGGAGTGACCAAATTTTATTCACACATTTTATGATTCTCTAGACGGGCAAGAAGTGAATCAACGCTTTAAATTGCATCTCTCAGTTCGAAAACGACCCATCTCGGGAAAACTAAATTTGTCGAGAGACGATAAAAACTGCAAAACAGCAAGAAAAGGAGTGTTTCCACACAAAAAATGGACACCGTGAAAAACCCGAGTTGAGTCGTCTCCGAACTGAGAGATTCAATCATAGTGATGATGTGAATGAGAAGATTGGAGCACCCCATACCAAAAGTTCAACTGTACCTACCTACCTACCGATGCTTAAATTTTGCTAAGTAAGTATGTGCTCATGGCTCGCATCACTTTCAGTGAGACACGCTCATAAATAATTTCTGAAAGAGTTTTGATCCAAACAATTATTCGATGAGAAGGGAAGTTGGGTCATAGTTGGTTGGATGGAAAGTTGAGAAAGTGTTTTTACTTCACCTACTCAAAGGAAATAATACCCACAATTGGAAGTTTTACTTACCCATCGACTGATACTCCGATTTGAGGACAGAGAGCACACTTAGTCTTTATGAAATTATATATAATATAATACTTGAGATAACTCATAGGGAGAAAAATTGTACTACATGGCAAGAGCTGAATACCTACCATATGTTTCATGGGTGGATGAGAGATAAGATTAGATGATTTGTTAATAAGTGATTATTTAAAGACAATCTGATAATCAACTACATCAAGAGTAAGAAACGACATAGGTAGGTACCTACATACGACTTGCTGTAAACAAACTTTATCAAATTAAGTCCATCGCCAGCAGCAACAAAGAGTTTTAAAATGTTGTAAAATAGGTATGTTTTTGTGGAGTGTAATTAACCAACTCTTCTTCAGCAAAAGGTAACAAATCAATTTTTACCTCTCCTTCTGAGTTTTTAACTTGCAGCCAACTGCTGCCCCCAGATTTGCCCAGGTGGGAACTATTCAGAGAAAGCGGACCAACTCCCTTTTTATGTCACATTTTTCAGACGTTCCTAATTTTACTGAAAAACGGTAGGTAGGTAATCTAATTTTTCTTCTTGTGATGTTTTCATTCGAAAATGAGAGATCATGGCTAAGTATACAGCTTGCAACCAAAATTTTGCATAGATAAAACAAACCCCGGCTCTTTTAGCACTCTTTTTTCTCTAGATGATATGTTTCAAGTGCTAAAATTCCTATGGGTACTATCTTCTTCTCAGGATGGCTCTTCCTAGCTTGCACACTTTAATGTGGCTGATTCACCTGATTGATATTATTCCTGCCCAACACCGTTTTCCATTGGTAAGAAATGCTCATATTTCGTAAAAATGAAACGAATATTTAATCTGTCGATATCAGATGAAGCCATTTCAGCTAAGGTCTGAAAATTACTTTGCAACTTTGCTCATTTTGTGTGAACTGTACTTAGGTACCTATCTTCCTTTTCCTGCTACAAGTTACATAAACTAGTTTGGAGGACAAGACTCTTAACTAGCCGGACTCAAATTTTACGTTTAATCTTTTATTCCTCTCAATAAAATAAAATAATAATAATGAAAAAAAATTAAAAACAGAATCTAGTTGTAGTTTAAACGTCAGAAAATCTTGCTTAACTAACCCTGGTAGCAGGGACTGTAAAAATCTCTTAAAAAACAAATAAATTTTAATTTAAAAACCCTTACTACAACTGTTATAATTTACGAAGAAGGAGCCCCTTTTTTAGATTTTTCTACATAAAATTTAGGAGAGATCAAATTTAAGCACAATAATAGTTAAAAAAAAAAAAAAAAAAAACTGAAAAAACTCTTCAAATGATAGGTACTCCACTGGTTTTTAAACATTTTTTCCTGTAAATTTTACCATGTAAAATTATTTTAAAAAATGACGTTTCTTTAAGAGTTTTACAATACTTTTTTTGCTTAAATTTTACCTCATGTAAATTTTATGTAAAAGGAAATTCCAAAAAGGGTTTCCTTCTCCGTAAATTTTAACAACTTTTTTAAGAGTATTTTGAAAAACAAATTTTAACAGCTGTTGCTAGTATAAAGAAGGTATAAGTGCAGTAGGTAAGCAGTATTTGTGCAAGCAGATGCCAGTAAATGTAAACTCGTTTTATTCTTTAGGTACTTTTTTGGGAAAACTTTAGAGATGTGATACAATTCTCCAATCTCCAGATAAGAAAGAAATGCATGAATATCTTGATTTGTGACAATGAAGTTTTTGTCGTGATTATAACCTAAGTCTGATTATCTATTGTTCATTACATTTTCCTCTTCCTTCCAAGAGAAAATTCTCTTCAATTTTCAAGCAAAGGAAAACACCTTCAAAATTTTCGAGTTAGAACAGTGCCACCTTTGGAACTTTTCAAAAGATAAACCAAGAGAACACCAACGGATCCTTAGATCATCCGCAGAAAATTTTCCAAACTATCCGCGTTTCGTCCAAAGAATTGTTAAAAATCCCTAAAATAATTATACCTACATAAAATATCACAAAATACATCAAAAATCCATATTTTTCAAGAATACCTGCAAATAGCATGTATTGCAAGAGGATTCTCAGTACAGTCTACAATCCTATGTTGTGTATAGTCATCTGAAAAAACTAACTGAATAGGTTCTTGCACCTAGCCTACTTATACATAGTGAGTGTCTGCATAGAGTGTTTACTTTGCACCAAAATTCTGTATTTCTTTAAAATCTTTCCACACAGGATTCTTATTTATCTTTACACGACTGCAGATGTCCGCATTTTAACAAGATGCGCTGAATAGTTTGCAAAACTTCAAATGCCATGTGTTGTGTGGAATTTTCTGCAATTTGGCGGAATATGTTTAAAAAGTAATGAAAAATAATATGTTTGTTTCAGGATGATAGTGGACCAGGGTTTCAAAGATTGGCTAACAGCCCTGCTTATATTGACAAAACTCTATCCATTGAGGAATTCTTAGAACATTCTAGAAATGCGAGACTAATCACAGCCCCAGCAGGATTTGGCAAATCATTGCATCTGCGAATGTTACAGGACTTCTTCCAAATTCCCCTGAATAAGAATGGAAGTGATATACCAAAAGAATGGTCAACAGCTTTCAAAATTTTTCGCAGCAAAAAAATTGGACACTCCAAGTTTCTTGATGAATTTGGGACCAGAGGTGTGGTCTTCTTTGACCTCACTATACTCTATGGTTTCGATAATATTGCGGAGTATTTTGCCAAATTCCGCAGTGTTATAGAAAAGGCATTCAAACAACACATGTACCTCATCCAAAATGCGAGATCTGAACTTGACTTGTCCTTGAACCGACAAGTTTTTGAACGCTGTGGCGTTCTGGACCCCTCCTTACGCATTAACAGCTCAACCCTGGAGGTGTGTGGCTCGGAACTTATACAACTAGTGCAAACTCATTTCAGAAGAAAAGTCCTTCTTTTGATCGATGCTGTCTCTGCACCCTTCGAATGGGTACTGAGTAATCCTAATACTAATGTGTGGACAACCAAGAGAGATTGCGACTTAGATCGCATCACTAATTCCCTCCAATTGTTTATCTCTTCATTGGTCAAAGGTAACCATCAAGTATGGCGCAGTTATCTGACTGCAATAACTGGTTTTGATATGCCCCACAATGAATCAATTAATAATGTTGAATTTGCGTCAATTTTTACATCAAGAAAACTAGCTGTGGGATTTGGATTTACTCAAAGTGAGCTCGAAGAACTAACTACTATTTTTGGTATGAACTCAGAAGACAAGATCGTTTTGCAGAGATACCTAAAGGGGTACTCTATATATCAGAACGATGAATCTGAGGATGTAGGGCCAATTTATTGTCCAGGTTTTGTTGCAGAGTATTTAGGTGAAGGCAGAGGTAGACCTCGATTGACACCTGATTTCGCTGTTGACTATTCTTCATTGCGAAGACTGAATCCATTTAAAAACTTGTTATCTCCTAAGCTATTTGGAAATCAAATCATCAGAAGTTTGAAACCAAATGCAGAGATAGAAATCAAGAACATTTCAAAGATTCCATTTAAAGATTTGATGCTTTTACGAGAGGCCGAGATAACTGGAGCTACGAAACACCTTAAAAAAATTCAAGACTACTTTTTATTCTATCTTGTGGAGCATGGTTATTTCACAGGCAAATATATTGGAGAGAAATTATCAATTAAGATCTCAAACAAAATTGCAAGACTATCTTTGCGCCATGAAATCACCAAAATTGAATACTACCGAGAATACCTCCGATGCTCCAACACTGCAATTCAAGAATTTAGTGACAGTATTGACAGTTTTGATGGAACTCAAAAAGCCTTAGATAATGTAAAAAGTTTGGTGACAAAAACTTATCACCGAGGTTTGGTGGCAAAACTACCTGAATCTGAGCTTGAAATTTCGGCTCCAATTTACTCTTTTTTAGTGAGATCAAATAATGCTATTGAAAGTATAACAGATTATGATAATTTCGGTGATATTTTTGTGCCTGTACCGAAAATTAGTGGCAATAAGACAACAGAAATTCACCCGCCAAACGAAGTGGCTGGATTAGATGTCACTTTTGTGAAACGAAAAAATGGCTTGGGAATCTTGTTTGGAACTGAATTTGATAAACAACCCCAGAAATATTATGTTGATGAATCATCCTCAACAGCTCAGCAAATTTTAAAGAAAATGGTTGCCATGCGATACTACACATATTTTGCTAAAGACAGGTTTAAGAGGACGGCGCTGATTAGCATCCATATGAATCTAACACATGTTTCATGTTGCTCACTATACAATAGTTACGATATCAATAGTAAATCTAGTATGAAAATGATGTCTAGTTAGCTGGCAAGATTCTCAATTGAATAATATTAGTAGCCTATACTTGATGACACTTTCTGCTCCTCTTTTGACGCTTAAAATGATTCATTTTTAGGAGAGAAGTCCAACTACTCAGAAGAGACAGATCTTCAGTTGGTAGGCTTTGGGGCCGTTCATGAAATTCATAATGCAAAAGTTCAAATTTTTTTACCACTCCATTCCCTTGTAATGTATTCGCAACATAGGTCCCCGTCTTTTAACACATAAATACAAAATGACATACCACTCTCCTTGATCCCCCCCCCCCCCNTCATCCAGAGCAATGCATATTTATTATTTTATGAACGGTCCCTTTTTGGTACAAATGCTTTAAGATAATGATTAATCAACATGCAGATTGAGCACATGTGTCAGTTTTGTTTCTGTGAAGCTTTCACATGATGTTTAAAGGGTTCCCTTAAAATGAAATTATTAAATAATTTTCAACCAATTTAGAAATACGTAAAAACGAACTTTAATGACTCTACTATACAAAAATTCCATAACAAAAGAAAAACACTATTTTGTGCCTTTAGGGTGGGGAAAAAATTGATCTACACACAACCAAAAGAAGTTAGGTACGGTACATTTTTTCGACAGTCTATCAGTAGATACGGATTCGATTGGTGAGATTTTTTTGACAGTTGCTTTTAATTAATTATTTTTAAATTATTCACCACCGATCTGGTAACTAATTTTAAGTTTCTGCCTTATGCCATATGATCGAAGCGCCGCACAGCCCTTCCTCACATGGCAACAAGCAGACAATTAAAAAACAAGACTTGGGGAGCAAACTGTTTCATGGTATTTTCTCTTTCACGGGGGTTGAAACAGCTAGTAAACTTTTGGCATCAGAGGAAACGTAAAAAAAGGAAAACAACCTGCAGCCTGATTGTTGAAATTGTTTGTTTGTCGGGACGGCATAGATGACATATGTTAAAAGGCGGAGCATGATTGGTCGGCTATGTCTTATCGCTGCCTTATCGTGCCTATATCGGATTGAACTCACGACAAGCTAACGGCACCTCTTAAGTTTCCGACAGTATGTCGTCCATTCCACCTGACAAAGGCACGACAAAGCAGTGATAAGACATAGCTTACCAATCACGCTCTGCCTTTTAACCCATGTCATCTATGTTGTCCCAACAAACCAAAAATTTTCACAATCAGGCTGCAGGCAATCAACATATGAAACCAGTGCAATATTTCACGTAGCCTAACATTTAGGAACATAGGCTGTTTCTTAAAGTTTTCAAACTGTTAGAAGAAGTACATCGACACATTCTGTCTAAAGGTCCATCTACTCAAGAATTACAAAATAGGAAAAAAAAGGCCACCTAGGTGCTAGTAAAAACTAATATGCTTAATTGCTCGACCGTTGGCAGAAAATCAATAATGAAACTACAAAACCACGTTTAACCGATGTTTTTCCCCTTTTATATGCCATTTTCAGATTTTTTGGTTGAGCACTACTTTGCTCTCAAGAACCTTGGTTGAGGGTGGTCAAAAGGGCAAAGAAATCAGGGCTATTGACAGATCGCCATCCGTTCTGCTCTCATTGGAGCACACCAGGGGAACATAGTCAAACATTCCTTATTTAAAACATGTTCAACAAATATACACATTGAACAATATAATGCTATACAATGAATTTACCCTCGGCTGGACAAAACCATGTATTTGGAGCACCACAGTTTTCTCATTTCTTGAGATTTCACATACTTGAGAGATACCTGATCATCATTATTGCAAAAGATTTTCCTCCTGTTTACAGGAATATTCTCTTGAAAGTTAGTAAACAAATATACAGCAATACTTGCTCAAAATATAAAAAGGTAGGAGAAATTTTAAAACTTGCTAATCAAGATAAATGCTTTCATAGTTTAACCATCGATATCTAATCGCACCTAAAGGGCTACCAATGATGATGCATACGTTCTACAAACCATTTGAAAAGTTATTTCTCTACAAAATAAAAATTGAGGGCTCCTTAAAATTTTATGAGCATTGTTCATTCTTTAAATTGATCCAAATTATTTGGCATTGTAAACATTCGTGGATTTTTCCTTCAATACTGAGAAGTCCACTTATACTTCCATCTTTGAAACTTTGAACTGATACAAATTAAAAACTTATTCATTACTGTAATTGCTGTAATCACTGTCATAATCTTCAAGATTAATTGTGGTTATCGGAGGCTCAGTTGTAGCTTTGCGGATAATGGATGGACGAGGGGAAGATAATGAAATAGATGTGGAGGATGAAGACCTGACCTGAGGGGTATTTTGCAGCCTGGATTCTTCACTTGCGGCTTCATTTGAGAGCGAGTCTTCACTGAAACTGTCAAGATCCTGAAAAAAGATAACCAAGAATGAGAAACTCTGAATATGTGCTGTTTGAAATATGCACATTTAAACAAAAAATGTTTTTCCTTCGTAGAAATTTTCAAAAATGAGATGGTAAAAAAAGTATGTGCACGAGTATGACACGGTAAAAACGTTGAAAAATCTTATCTCCTTGTGTAATGTTATATATTTCTTCGTATGTTTCATTTCTTCAAGGGTGAATTAAAAACCATCATTTCTTGGAATATTTACTGACATTCCTTCATTCTATAAAGACTGAAGTATTCTGTTTGAAATATGCATATTTAAATGAAACAAATTTTTCCTTCGTAGAAATTTTAAAAAATGAGATAGTAAAAAACTTATGTACACGTGTATGACGCGGTAAAAACGTTGAAAAATCGTATCTCCATGTGTATTGTCATAAATTTCTTCGTATGTTTCATTTATTCAAGGGTGAATTAGTAACAATCATTTCTACGAATTTTTACTGACGTTCCTTCATTCTATAAAGACTGAAGTATGCAAAAATTTTCAACAACGCCCACTAGTTTTTTTTAAAAAAACATTTAAAAAAGGGAAGATTTTTCTCATTAATGTACATATTTTTTTTTACTTCATCGAGGTTTTGTGGGTGAGAAACAATGTAGGGGGATGTGCAAAACATCCCTGTTTTTGATGAAATACTGTTATGTTGGCAACAAAACCATGTCAATAGTCAAGCAAAATGAAGAGTAAAAACTTGAAAATTGGAAAATTCTCAGATCACTTTTTACTTGGACAAATTTATGCGAAAAAAGTCTACCAATTTTGAGACTTCCAAGGAAGGAATCATTTGTTAATGGGATGGAATGGAATGAATTGAATGAATGGATTTTGAAACTGGTTTGAGTAGAATTTGTGCTGCAGGGGTGACCTACATTGAGAATTAAGTGGGAAAATGATACGGTTCAGTATCAGGCAGATGCACGGTTTTTCCTTAAGTTCCCAGTTTTGTATGTGCCTCAATCCGACGTATCAATGGCGACACACCAGCGAAAACGAATCAAAAAGTTTCCTTTGAGGATTAAATGGGAAAATGATATGGTTCAGTATCAGACAGATGTTGGGTTTTTTCTTAATTTCCCAGTTTTGTATGTGCCCCAATCCGACGTATCAATGGCAACACGCCAGCAATGTGCAATTCCACTGTTGGAAAACCTCCAATTATGTTGATTTTTGTCAAGGAAAACGAATAAAAATTTTGTGTGGTTTTAAAAATATGAACCCTTTTAACTGTACCTGCAAATTAAAATGTACGAGGAGTTTGTGAGTTAAAAGCAAATGAATAGATTTCTAGTTGAATGAATACCTGCTCAAATTTAGCCCAAGGGTGGTAGGACTGAACGCTGCGCGTTGAACTTGAGTCATAGGCTGCCGCTAAATAAGAACGCATTACTGTCCTGGCGTAACTGTCCGAAGTTTTGATGAGGTGAAAAGGTATACTTATTCTTGAAGACTGAGCTGTACTTTTCGTAGAGCCGGTATTCTGAAAAATTAGAAAAGGGTGTCTACTAAAACAGGCTGGCCAAAAATCAGTACTTTTACAGTACTTTTTCAGTACATTTTGAAGAAATTCAGTGCGCCCTCAACAGAATAATTCAGTACTTTTTCAGTACCTCCAATAAATTGACAAAATTCGAAAAATTTAAAAGATTTGAATTTCCCGCTCAAATAGCAAATAAAATGACAAAAATTCCGGACCTTCTTGTAGAATTCCCGTACATTTTCAGTACTTCCGGACCGTCCTATAAAAATCAGTACTATTTCCGAACTTTCCGGAAATTCCAGACTGGTAGACACCCTGGTGCACTCATATGTCAGGATAAGATATGGTTGACTGCTGGAGCTGTGCTAGCCTTAAAATGCTTAAAATTTATGGTCTCCTTAAAGTTTGGTTCAAGCTGAGAATTTTTGTTTATAAATGACACCATAGGAATGATACACTCCTAAGTTTTGTCTTGTTCATACCGGGTTAACACTGCATTGTTTGTCCGTTTAGATAAAATATTATTCAAGGATTTCCAGAGCTAGTGGCAGACGAGGACTGAGAGCAACAAAATAACTAGGAGTACCTATCAGTTCTTGAACCAGCCCGTTTTAGTTATTTTAATGCCGTGTAAAGGGGATAAACCAGTCCAAAATTACCCTAAATATCAACCATTCCACCAGGATTTTTCCCAGAGTTTTGCCTGCCTGTCTGTCCCTGACTGGTGGATTTCTTTATATCAGCTGACAATGTGCCACAGAGGTGCAATAAGCTCTCAGCCTTCCCACTTTTCAAACTGGCCGTCCCATTTTGCGTCCCCTAATTGCCTCAATTCTACAATAAATGCACTTTCACTGTAATTTTCCAACAAACATGCAATTATAACGTTATTATGACCTGGCCTTCCCACTTTTTCATGCAAGTGGCTACGCAATAGATCGCATGATCGGAAAGTTTCCGCACCCCTGTGATGCCATTATTGCCATTTTCAAGAAAAAGTCAATGAGGCAAAATATGCTGTTTGGAGCACTTAAATTACATAATTGTTGGCTACTTTACAACCACAATGCTGCACCAGTAAATCAAAGAGTTCCTAGACACTTGGGATTAGCACATCATGACACAACAGTGGAAGAATTTCTTACCTCCATTCTGATGACTTGTAGATTGATACGCTTTTCTGTGAGCTCAGGCAGAAGTTCCAGGTAGTCTGTAAATAGGTCTTGACACAGGATTAAAATGACAGTTCTGGACGCATTTACATGCCACTGTAAATTTGTTGAATATTTTAATGCATCAATGATTGCGGCATTGGTAGTAGGACTGTCTGACCAGAAACGGCGATCGCTGTAATGATAAATTAAGGTGAAAAATAATAATGTTATTATGATATTATTTTTTGACAGGGATTTCTAAACTACTGTCAGGAGGATCTGTAATTTCTAGAAAGCGTGTCCTTAGGATGGTATATAGGGGAAAGCCCACTGAATCGGATGGATAGGTAAACTATTCCCGGTAAATAAAAAATGTAGGGCTGACAAGGCTCTCAGTTGTGGTGAAAGCAGCCTTTGTAGGAGGAAAAATTCTAAAATCAAACGCTGATCATTCAGATTTCAGGTTGAATCATCAGGCTGCCTCTTTGATAATCATAAAAAACTCAAAATCACTAGTCTCACTGCCGATTGGACTCTACACAGAAATTGTCTAATTTTACAGAAACACACCCTTTTCTTTTGAACTTGGGTGTGTGGGACAACTCCAAAAATTTGACAGAATGGTCATTGGACGAACTGATATCAGATATAGGAAAGCATGGAATTGATGCGGTGGTATTAGGTAAAACGTATTCAACGCCTTAATACAATTCAGTGACACAAATAGGTGACTCTTTATCTTATGAGAGAGAACCAATATTACATATTACTCAATTAGAGCCACCAGAGAAAATAAAATAATTATTTTAATACTAAGAACTGGAAATGATGTTTAGTTTTCATACCTGCTGAGAGTTTTTTTAACTAAGTTTGGATTTTGAGTCCACATTTTTCCATTCATAGTCCGGATCCGTGGTTCCGGGAAAGCATTTCCACTGAATCCGACAACAGCAATGTTGACAAGATCATATTCTGTATGGAATACATTTGATAACATTGAAGAAATATACTCTAATTCTGAACCAAGAATACAAGAATGATCTTCCACGACAAATGTTGCGTCTGCAATCTTAACTCCGCTTTTTTCAGCAGAATCTGAATAAGATTCATTGTAAGCTGAAACAACCAAAATTGAACATGGTTAGGCACTTCACATAACGAGATCAATGTTTAGAACTTTAATGGGCTGATAAGCATCCCACAACCAAGGCATTACTAAAATCAGCATCACCATGCCTTACATTCTAACGTCAAATTAATTTTCCGAGCCTGTGGCGAGTGAAAAGGATCCAAAAAGACCTCCTAAGACATGGAATTTTCCGATCTTAAACTCGAAAATTTTCGAAATCTACAATGATGAAGACTAATAAAATTTTGATTGATAATAATCCAAGTTTTCAAAATAAGACCTTAGACATTGTTCATTAGAAATAATATCCTATCAGCAAATCATATAAGTTATTATCCTTTTGAGGTCATGGAATCGTAACTTAGGGATGGTGTGTTAATCTCTCATCAACAGATTTTTTAATCATGCTTGGAAATCAATATTCATCTTGACTACTTCCAATTGGACGTATTTCTGCCAAACGGAACAATGTGCCCTGAGACTCATAAGAATATATGCATAACAGGGGGGCTCACATCATAATGCACATAGTTCCGTTTGGCAGAAATACGTCCAATTATTCTCCTTTTTCCAGTGATATTTTAGTGTGGTACAGAAACCTGGTCTATCATTGTTAGGTACATGTGCTGATAATAATGTCTACATGCGATAGGTGGTGTATGAATGATGGCAATTTTTTTTAAACATGGGAAATAGTTCTCCCATACATTATGCATGTTGCGCAAATACTAAGAAAACTATTGTTTATCATAGGTATATTTCAAACAAATCAAGGAACTTTTATCAAAAATTCACTTGATTCATAATGTTTCTAGAATTATTGATTTTCCGTTTTTTTCCAGGATTAATTTTTTTCTTTATAGCTGATGCACACAAGAATGGTCTCCAACGTTTAAAGTAAGAACGGGTCAGTTGTGCTTACTATGGAGCCAATTTTAAATGGCTGTACTCAGTAGATTGGTATTAGTATGAGATCAGTCTAGGCTCCAGGTTTTTACAAGTGCATTCATAAATAATAAGGATAAAACTCCTCCTTCAAGAAATATCTTCGAATGCTGTAGTGTTTACCATGGGTTTTTTTATTTGAGTTTTATCTACTCTTTCAGTGAAGAGAAATTGTGAATCACTGCTGAACGTATCCAAAGTGGAAGAAACCATGCACCACCATGGTGGATGACAGTAGTTGAAGAATTTTTCGAAGAATGATAACTCTGTTATTATTGAACTGACAAACTTGGATCTTGGCAGATCTTAGTATTCTATGCCAATCTGAAGAGTTTCAATCTTCACGTCATGATATATTGGCCGGCGCAACTGACATATTTTCGAAGTAAAATGAGAGAGAGAGAAAAAGAGAGGTGTAATTGCATTACAACATTGCAAATTTCCATTTGACACTCCATTAATTTACTAAGAAACAGTTGCAAATTTTCTTTTTAAATTTTGTGTGCATTATCTTGGTGAGTTGACAAAACTTTCAGGGTAAAACATACACTTGTCAACGAATATAATCAATTAAGCGTGAAATGAAACTTTGGAACATTGCAATGCAGTTGAGCACTTCTGGCTTTCACTCCTTTGAATTATAAAATTGGCGATTGATTAATATTATGGGCAATGAAAGCAATGATAATGTAAGCAAGAAAAAAGGTGTTAAACAAAATGATGAGTCAATATGCATCACGGGCTATAAAATTTCCCACAAATGATACAAAAAATGAGGAGCTATGTGCTAAGGTGAGACGATTTCATGAGTCGGGCCGAAATTGGTATATTGTTTTAAGGTGACATTACACAAATAAATGGACATCAGTAAGCTAACAGGATCTATCTCCCATGAGTTGTTGGTGCCATCACATATTGACGGTAACACTACAACAATGCATATCTTCTTTGCAGTGATTCGAATCTCCATTCTTTTTATACTTTTTAGACTAAGACCAAACCAATGTCATGGCTTGAAATTTTCAATGAATTCACAAAGCCACTTTAAAATATTAAAATTATTAGTAATTATTTTCTCAACTTTAATGAGGATACAGGTAACTTGTGTAACAGCTAACTTGTAATTTCTAAGACTTGTCAAAACTTTGTATATTATAATCCAACGGGCATGAGTCGTCGCCGTGAAAAGTGGTGGATGAGAGACAGAGTCAGAGAACGACTCAGTCTATTGTTTAAAAGTTGTTTGACTTCAGAGAGCCCTGGGACTTGGAATGAGCTAAAATGCCCGCGTTTGATGACGAGTAGCTGAAAAAATGGAACCAACCATTGCGATATATTGCATGTCGTTCTGACACAAAATATGGCGTCCATCGAATCACCTTAAATCTAACAAAATCTCAATGCCTTCAGTCAATTGATGAAACCTATCCCATTATCATTACAAATGAACCATGAATTGTGCTATGTCACAGTTAAAACGATCTACTTTGGAAGAAGCAGGGGATAGCAACAGAAGCAAAACCAATACATTCTCTTACCACATTCTGCGGGCAGGTTCAATATTGATTTCATGTTACAAGACGCAAGGTAGGCAGCAGCGGCCGAACAAAATGAAGGATGTCTCAAGCCAAGATTACAGAGCTCCGCAAACGGCTCAGGGTTGACTTTAGGAAAACAAGATCGAAATGGTGAAATTTTAGACCTAAAATAGAACTCACAGTTGGCTATTGTCTTAGACACTTCACTTTTTGCAACATGTTCGCTCTTTGGAATCAGTTCACTGGTCATGTTTTGGCAATTACGCAAAGCCCAGCTGCTAGCGAATACACTGGCTTGTTCGACGACTGTGCCGTTCGGCAATGTAAAGTCGTTTGCTGGCTCATTATCGTAGGTGCCAAGCAGACCACCGGTTTTACCAAACATCCAGCCATTAATCTGAATGCTGCATATATCATTGTAAAAGTTGCAATCAACAATGAAACCATTAACGGTCTTCGCGACAATCCGATTAGGTTCATCGAGAGTCACAGTGATCGAGCGGCTAGCAAATGGTAGCTCAGTTACATTTCCGTTAACGTAGACTCTTCTGTCTAGATGGTTTATTTCTATTTCCGTCCCATGGCTCATGACCGAGACTGATTTTTTTGTTGGAACACCATCCTGTAAACAGAGCAGAAAAATAATTATATACGTATTTTTATTTGCTCTCCCTCTTCAATGAAATTTTTTCCTCAATGATGAGGATTTTTTCATAAAAAAAATAGCGCAATGTCTAGGACATTCCGTCAACAAATCTAAAAAGTGCTTAAACCCATTTGGTTCAACGTAATACTGCTAGGCTAACACAGGTGCTGTTTGGATGAGTTGCTCACTAGTTGGCGCGCAAGTTCCCTTGCCTAACGCTATATCTCTATACCTTTATGATCTATCTGAGGCTAGAAGCAGCAAATCTGCTGCGCTATGGTTGGGTCTAATTAGAATCAAAACGCATCCACAGTTGCCTTTCTGACGGGTGTACCTAATTTTATTCTGCACTGTGTATCTTTCATGTTTCAGAAAATTTGATTGAGTTCGAGAGTTTGAATTTGAAATGGATCTTTGTCCATCTATAATGAAAATGTTTGTTTTACATATAATAACATCAGTGAGCAGGATGGACTGACAACATTTACCTCTCACATCGATGCTGCTCTATTACTCAGAGAAAGCTTTAATATTCCAGTTTAAAATACGGATTCTCTCAGGTGGAGGAATCATCAGAGAAATCATAATACTCATGTGACCATTCTTGAGAAAAGAGACTCGAATGCTGAAAAACTCAAAATTAAAATAGTGGCACTATTGCTCACATAGGAGTGTTTTATGAACACTTTGACGCAGAAAAACTAAAAAATATTAAACCATTCTTGAAGTCAGTGACAAAAAAAGGCAACCCTAGACATAGAATAATAGCTATCAGAAAGGTAACTGGCAGATCCTCCCGTAAGATTGCGCACAGTCACCTTTTCGAAGCGGACTTCGCTCTTTTTTCCCCGCGAAATTTGAAACGGCAGAGAGACGTAGGGTAACAGCGGCCGGACTTCGCTCTTTTCCCTCGCAAGGTAGGCTGAGCGGGGGTCGCAGGGAATTCAAGAATCGGAGCAAAGATGGCCGACTGCTGCCTTTCCGGTAGCTATTATACTATGCTCTAGACATGAGGGGAGAGGAAAAGCATGGTATGTAGTATGTACTGTAAAAGAGAGGGGAAAAATAGGGAATAAATGAGAATATCTGGAGAGATGGGTGGAACTCAGAAAATGAAGGAATACGATTGGTGCAGAGAAAAAAGCTATGGAGTTAAGACAATGGGCCTGTGTAAAACACATAATAACTGGTCACTCTGCATATGCTTTGCATGGGTCAGATCGATTAAAAAAAACACATCAACACTGGCAAAGCACTACATAATGCCTTTCATAAAAAATCATCCCTCATGTGCTAAGGTCACTTTCTGCTTCGGCGCATGCATGTAAATTAACTAACTTAAAACATACAAACCTGGTTGACATAATTCACAGTTATGAAGGCTCTATTCTGTTTGAAGTCTCCTGCCAGGATGTACCTGCAATCTGTGCTGCTGAAATTGTACACTTTTCCATCAAAGGTGATAAAGTACTGACTGCCAATCAGTAGACCTTTGGCTTGAAATGGAGGCACCAGTGAAGAGAAGGAGGCATTGTCTGCCGCAATGTTCATTAAACCATAATATAAGCCACTCAAAATTTGATGTCGATGCCTGAAAAAATGTTAATGTATTTCAATACTTAGTCAGATGAAATTTTGAAATATAGGATTGACAAATCTTAAGGTGAATAAAAGAGGTTTTCAACTTTTTTTTAGGACAAACGCTCACTGAGCCAGTGTAAACCTTTAGAATTATTATATTCAAGACAAGAGGGCAATTTATCGTGAGCTCAACTGAGAGACATAATCTGAAAATTAGGGTACTCTTTATGGTTTCACCGTCTTTCTGCGATAGCATGTGATGAAAGTACCAGCTCTCACCTTGGTCTGTTTTCTTTGTTTTAGGAGATTAATTACCTTATAAAAGAACTAATTTTGAATAATCAATCATTAATAGCAAGAGTTTTAAAACATCACAAAATAGAGGCAATTCAAAGTTTTAGGTCAAGAAAAGCAATGAGTCAACTGCACTAGTAAGAGAAATATGTTTTGATGATTTAAGTTTTTAGATTAGCAAAAAAATTAAGGTCTGCTTAAAAGCCAAGTTTTTAGGTTCAGTATAAACAGCGATATAGCTCATCAAAAAGCATGGCATGTATCCATACCATTCGTTCTTTCACCTTCGTTTCATCAATCAGTGAAACACACATACATTTATGCACTCATTGATCAACGTAAAACAAGGATGAAACTAAGATGAAGAAACCACTGTATGCATACTACTACGGTGGATGATGTCATATGCTGTGTTTTTTGATAAGCAATATTTCCATTAATGCTGAACAAAGAACTTTGGTGTTTGGACGGATCTTTTTATTTTTTGCTAATTTATAAGCTTGATGTATCACAACATGATTCTAAGACTAGCACATTTGACCTATTTATGATTAAACAGGTGACAACTGCTAACTTCCTAATTACTTGTCTGTTTTAATGCATTTTTTGGTTGTTGATAGAACAGTAATCAAGATTTACTAAGTATGGACAACATGATAACTAACATCTACAGACAATTTTTGCACAAGTAGGTCTAAACTTCACGTAATAGCTATAAAATTAACTTACGTATTGAAACTATTGAGTTCAACGGAGGCTGTGTCTTGATTTTGTGTTTGCTGCAGCTGTTCAAAGTGCGGCTTGGTGTCAAAGCCATCCCAATCGATTGGCAGCTCCTGAGAAAACTCAATCGAGTTGGAATCCATGTTCACAACTGTGTTCAGTTCTTCACTCTCCTCCTCACTATTTTCTGCTGATGGATTCAGGGCTACTTCTAGTTCATTTGCATAGCTGTTGATCGTCTGGACCAGTCTACGGACATTTTCTTGCATTTTTAGCGAAATGGCGTGATACTTCCTCAACCACACAAGCTAGAGAACCAAACAAAGTGATGAAAGAAATCTGACAGTCAGAACAAATTAATTATCAACTTGGTAATACTTAATTTCCTACAACTTTACCATTTGATAATCCATTTCACAAAAGCCAAAGAAAGTATACATACATGCGTGCGTGTGTGTGCCAGCTTGTTAGAAAGGAGTAACAAAATTGTTATCACAACGTTGCTGCCAAAATTAACATTGCAGCAATGTTTTCACAATTTTTTGTCGGGTGAATAACAACTCAACCGGTGGAAAATAATCCTGATATTACATCAAAAGCAATACAGCTTTTCAATGCCCTCCTGCTAACATTAAAACTATCTTTTAAAAAAATGAGCATCCCAATGCATTTCTTCAACTTTTGAAAAAATTCTGCCAAGAAGAAGTGTTCTACTACCTGAATGAGTTTCTGGGGGATAGCTACATACACAGATGTCAGGGAATAGATTGTTCCTGACGAATTTCTGAATCTCTGGTAATGGTTCCACTTGTTTTTTCATTTCCTTACTTAGCGCACTTGAGATGGAGTAATTGAAAAGTGACATATATTTATTTGAATTTTTATTCACACATGCAACAATTAGTTTTTTTCTCGATGACCACATTTGACTTGTACTATAAGCTAAATTGAGCTTTTTTTAGTACTAAAATTTTAAAATAAAAAAAATAAATACAAAATATAAAAACAAGATACAAAAAGGCCGAGCAAAATATGTCAATCACAGTTACAAAACATGAGATGGGAATACTCACTTTCTGATAAACACGATTGATAAAATCAAAAGAATTTTTGAACACAGGATAGTTGATGTAGTTTTCTAGCCTATCAATTGTGGTCAACATGGAGGTTTGGATGGAGTTGATATATTCTCCAAAGTTCGATTTGAGATCCTCGACGACCAGTTCAGTGATCCTACACATACAGACACACAGGTAAGATAGTAAACTGGGCTGATGTTTAACAATAGAAGAAACCTAAATTACAAGACCACTATCGGCCAATAAAAAGGTAAACATCTTTATGTTTTGCAAATACATTGATTAAAAAAAATTAGGAAGGGTCTTCAAATATAAGCCCTGTTTTGAAAAAAGGACAGTGTTATTCATTGGCGCCACACTGGTCACCACAAAGACATTTGCTGTCCATTTAGATTGAGAATTCCACATGCACATCGAAATTATGAAACTTAAAAGTGACTTTTCCTGACCAAACTTCAGAGCTCATGGGAAACCCACAAAGACAGAGAAAACCATGAATATGAAATTACACATTTAAAACCAACAAACCAATGACAAAGAACTGCACAAGAAAAAATTCAAGAAGCAAATGAATAAGTATGTACTTGCTTCCTTCTGTTAATACTGTGTTATGCCACCTTCGGTGTTCAGACTTTTTCAATGAGAACAAAGAGAGAAAATTGTAGAACAACTTACATATCCATGAAATATTTTAACTTCTTGATTAAATTGCCGAGATGATTTTGTGACAGCCAAGGATAATTTCTTTCAATTAACAGTATCAAGTATTGAGATTCTTCCATCCGGAATAAATCATCTTTGAGAGCATCTAGATTCCCTGAAATAGTTGGAAACAAGAAGTAAATGTAAGATTGAAGTTGAACATGGTATTCTTCTTAACGCGATGCATTTTTATCTGGTTTTCTACCTTATCATCCTGGACATATTAGGAAAATTAATCAATAGACACAACAAATAAAATAGATATCTTGAAATAATTAACTGCCTGAATATGATAAGGAAAATAAAAGACCAAAAAGGGTTAAATTTTGAGAAATAACATAAGAGCGAAGCAAAGAGACCTTACTTTAAAATTTAGAAAATTGAGTTTTGACCATAATTGCAACAAGAAGATTCTGACAGTTCATGTGAGTCCAAGTTTAAAAAATTGACCAAAATTGACCGAAGTATGGCGTTTTCAAAGTTTCCAGTCGAAGAGTTTCAAAAAATCAAAATGTTGAGAAGATTGTGTTAAAACTTTTGACCTAGAAACGACTACAAGGAACCTGAAATTTCCTCTCTGGCAGGGAGTCTACTAAAGTCCTTCAAAAGAATTTAAGTACTTTTTAGGGACTTTTCACTATTGTAATGTTTGGTCTGATTCAACTTAAATGACTCTACAGAAGAAGAATAAGCAGAAGAAGATTCCTGAGATAAAATAAGAAGATAGTAAAAAAAGAATAAAAAACTTTAATTTGATTATATTCTTGGCTTTGGTGAATATTTCATGGAAATCAAAACCATGCATTGGCTAAATCTTTAGTATATCTCCAGGGTTGAGTGATCCTTCTGGTTTTAACAGTACATTAATATTATTGATTCCTAACTATATTCTATCATTCACCTCTGAATCTAGAGGCAACTACAAAAAATGATGGAACAATTAGACTCGCTCAGAAAAAACAAGAGCAACAGACCTACCATTTATTTTGTCTTCTAGCTGGAGGATGGATTCATCAAAGTGGTCATAGTAAGTTTGCAAAACAATGCCCCTGGTGAGGATGTAATTTTCAAACCGGAGCAGAATTTGCTCGACAATCTCTTCTAAGATTTGTATTTGATAAATGACAGTCCGCTCAAAAATGACAAGCTGATGCCGCAATGAAATAACCAGCGACTCCAAGAAATTCCGTGTGTTGAAATTCACTCTCATTATATCATTCCACAAATTCATGGAGACTAACTTCAGTGATAAACTCACGTCCTGTGGCAAAATCAGTCAAAATAAAAAGTTAGAGGAATGTATGTTTTGTAGATTAGTAGAGCCGTTTTTAGACAAATCTTGCACATCAGAATATCAATAGCAAAATGTAAAAAATTCCAAAGCCTTAATTATATTTTATTTCATTCATGAAAAACTACTCAAAATGCTTCAATTTAGCATGAATATTAAGAATGAGTGCAAAGATGAAAAAAAAACTGGAATTTATTGTAGCAGCTAAGATGTGATGCAAACGAAAGTCCATATAAACTTTCAGAGGTGAAAATAGGATGAAAATTGAAGTAAGAGCTTCAAAAAAATATATATAATTCTGAAACACATAATTTGATAGAGCAGAGATTTAATAATGAAAGAATTCAATAACTTGTTGACGGTGAAAAGGACAAACCTTGATATCCTCTATGACAGCTGACATTCTACTGTGGCTCAAAACGAAACCTTGTCGAATTGAAAGAACGAACTCCTTTGCAGCAAACTTCAGGGAACTGACAACCTCGACAACCAGCTTGAAAAAACCAGAAAATTCCTCCTCCAAAACAGCACTGGATAAAATAAAGAACAAAGTTGTTTGATTAGTTAACAGATTTACTTTAACAAAAAAGTTAGTACCATTTTCAAAACTGCTTTTTCTTTTTCTTGGATCGATTTGGGATAAATTCTATAGCTAGATTGAATTATTTCAAATGATGGACAAGGCAAAAAAATTCAGGAACTTTTTGAAAAACTGAATTAAGTAAACAATTTGACTTTTGCAATTTTCAAAAACATTCCAAGCCGATGCTTCAGGGTTCTATCTCACATCTCAATTTCGAGTCTCTCAAGCCACTAAGTGACTTACATAGAGTACAATACAGTCGCAATGTTCTGGAGCGCCAACGAAGTCACTTTATAAGGCTGTTACTCCTGAGACTAGTGTGCGGCGACTGGCGATGCCGTATGCACAGGGTCCCAGCTCCGGTCTTTGCTCGGAAAATACAGGTATAAAACTTATTTCATAATAACCTGGAGTGTTGTACATTTTTGAATTCCTTATGACTTCGGTGAACACAATTTGCCAAACTTCGTGGAAATAATGATTGATTTAAATGAGTAAATCTCGAAAACCACTCGCAGCTTGCCATTCTCCCATAAGCCGCCGTGTTAAAAAATGCCGAACAGTTCCCAGATGGTTTCCACTTTCCGGCAAACAAGGGGCTCGGAATGGCCCATTCATGGATTGACTTCATCAGCGCTCCAATACATTGCAACTCTATTGTACTCTATGGTGACTTCATGAATGAAACTAAAAATGGACTTACACATATGATTTCAGACCGTTGTAAATATCCTTGCAGTAAAACTGATTGGTGTCCAACAATACAGCCCCTATCTTGCCAACCTTCTCAAAACTTTCACCGACTTGTCGCGACTCATGAGTAGTTTTCAGCAACAGCAATTCCAAGAAGTCAGCAAACTTGGCAGGAATGACAGTAAAAGGTGCGAGGAAATTTTCTTGGCCTAACTCCAAAAATCCGAGGTAAATATGCTCGACAACAACTGGCAAATCACTGTACTCCTCAAAAATATCTTTCGCTGCACTCAGTGTTACGGAGGGAACAAGAATCTTGCCCCACAATAACCTGGAGCTATTCAGTTGCAGCATGAAGAGAGCATCAGTTTCCTCTGAATCAAACAACTTCATTGATGCCTCTGCAACTATTTTCTTGTTGTTTGGCATTCCCACATAAACTCTGCAAGCTCTTAAGTCGCCATAATGTAACTCCATTTGTTTTTCTCTCTTGTTGACAGTACTCATTTTAAATACGAGTGGTTCTTTGTGGTTTGTTTGCACTTTAGCAATGAAACCGTCCGCAAGAATGCCTCCTCCAATCTTCAATTGATTAAGGTTACTTTTCACTGTCAGGTCCATTTCTGAACTAGTTTTATTGAATTCACGTATAATTTGAAAAACTCTAGTTGAATCCGTCAGGAGACTGTGGTATGATATAGTAGCACCCACTTTGTTTTCCCAAATATTTTCTTGAGAGTACAGTTTTACTGAGAACAACAAATTTGTAGCACTATGAAGGATTATGAGACTGGATGATGATTCATTCGTCCCATTTTCTTCAAAATCAAAAGTTTGTAACTCAGCTGTAAACATATCAACAACATCTTCTGAGTAAATGACTTGAATACGTTTGACTATTGGGCTGCAGTGGATCCGAATAGCAACTTCATGCGAGAGTGCAAAGTGACTGAATGAAAGTTCATTTGTAGACGAGTATTCCTCCGTACTGGTGGTGTATTTCAATGCAATTTTCTTGTCATTGGACGCAACAGCAACGCCTAAAGATGATTCATCTAATCCATTGTCGTCAGGAAGGGATTTGAAAGCACTAAAGCTCAATACTTTACCTGGGAGGTACAAAGTAAGCAGGCCGACATTTTGTGAAAATTCTTCTGGTTTGCCTTTCATGACTCTGACACCAAATGCGTTTTCATTGTCCAGAGAAAATTTTGCAGTGTAGTCCAACATATCATCGCTCCCTTCTTTCGTGAGTCGCAGTTGCTTATCGAACATTTCAACTTCTAAGTTTCGATACGAATCTGTTTTAGAATAAGTGAAACCAATGCCAGTTAACCGATCCTGAGTGTCCAGATGATATCGGACCAAAAGAGTTGTTTCATAAAAATCTAAAATGATCGTCTGTGAGAGACGAAAATGAACGGGCTGCATTGGATTCAAAGCAGTCACTTGAATGAGGAATGGTTTATTGTACCAGGTGGCAGGTTCAAGATTTGGTAACTCAATAGCATATGACAGTTTAAGAAGGTGAACACTATTTGTAACAACTGAAAGCATACTTTCTTTCGGTGAGTAATCAATGAACAAGGAGTCGGAGATTTCTTTAGGAGTGGTCAATGCAAATGACAAGCCAGAGACAGATTTGGCCAGGACCAGTCCGCCCAGGGGTGAATCATCGAGTAATGCGTCGAGGCTAAAACTATACCATGGGTAATTTGAGGCTCCAGTAACTAAGAATTGGACAGAAGAATTATTATAACGAGCATAGTAGTTTACATTTGCAGATTGTTGCAAGACATCAATTCGATTTGAAATATTGAGTGATAGGACTGGAAAACCATTGATGAAGGGCATGTCAACGTGAACTAGAAGCGTATTGTTGAAAATTGAATCGTACCGATGGGCAAAGGTGAATCCCATTCCCTCATTAAGTGATGGGTGTTGAAGCCATAGCGCTACTTTCTTCTCATCTTTGTTCAAGAACTGAATTTTAGCTGCATATTTTTGGACATAAGACATTAACATGACTTGCATCTCTGAATCTAGAAGGAACGCATCTCTGTTAAAGTTGGTTCCAAGCTTGGCATCTAGAATTTTTTGCATGTTCCAAAATACTGTAAAAGTTTGTTCTGTTAGTTCTCCAGTAGTGTTTTTCTTGTATTGAACAGCAACGAGACTCTTTTTATAATTCGAAGAGAAGGCAAAGTGGCTTAAGGAATCTTTTTGACGCGTTATCTGAAGCACTGTTTTTGACTTGTGGCTGGATGACCAGAAATCTACATCAGCTGAGTAGTCTGTTGTATCGTTGTTGATTCTGTGAGTGAGGATTAAGCTACCAGAGGAGATCATGGCCTTATCAACATTCAAGACAAAGCTTGCATTGTAATGAGATGTCAAAATTAATGGTAAAGAGATCGAGAACTGGAAGTCTTTCAGATTTTGATATGGGACTTGAACATTTAAAGAAGACACAATTTGATTGCCATTTGATGCGTAGGCAGCCACGACTTCAGACGGAAGATTTTTGTAAAGGACAAATGACGAGAGGTATAACTTGCGGATGCTATTTTCCTCCAAAATGCACTCACAGTCAACTGTAACAGAACTGAGTGGAGAGAATAGTAGATTTTTATAGTACAAAAATGCAGATCCTTTCTGTGGAATAACACCAAATTTGACAAATAAGTCAGGTTTAACTGTACTATTTTTGGTTATCACATTGAAAAGGATAGTTAAATTTTCTGACTTGATGCTGATTTTCAGCATTTCGACAGGAAGTAGCGGAGACACAATCGTAGACCAAGAGTCAAGAGGCAGCGACTTCTGATGCATAAAACTAACCATGTGTTTATTTTCATCTATGTTGAAAAGCGCAACAAAGAAAATTTTGTCAGAGTGGTTTTCGATGAATGAGCTGAATGCGATCTGTCCCAATTTAGAGGAGGATTCAATGTTTATGTAGCCATTGTTGTAATTCACGATCACATTGGTGTTTTCTTTGCTAAAAGAAAATTTGCCAGAGGTACCGACTTTGTGGGTAGAATTGTTCTTGATGAGCAGTGACATTTTAAGTATTTTTGTAGGTTGTGCGTGGGGGTAAAATTCAAATTTGACATTGAGATGAAAACGCTCAACTGCTGGGAAACAGGCCCAATCTAGCTTATGAGAAACATTAAACACTTGTAAGTTAAAAGAACCCCAGCTTAGTTCCGTTTCTGGCCGCTTTCTATGTTTTCGAAGATGAAGTTCAAGGGAAACTTCATCCAAAACGGTAATTTGCAGAGTATCCCAATTTTTCTTGAAAACGATTTCGACTGGCTTGTTTCGAATTCTTTTAAAATTGACTCGACTTTTGAGGGACACCTCTTCATCCGAGTTGGTCACATTCACTGACAGCCCAGTTAGGTGCTTGATCTTTAGAGGAGCTTCAAACATGTCTTCACTTTCCGTCATACTTGCTTCAAAAGAGTATTGCGAGGAGGCCTCATCGAATGATACTGATAAAAGTCCAACTTTTAAATTGGCGATGCTACAGCTGGAGGAAGAGTCATTATGATGAGAGCATTCGGAGATATTTAGTGGCTCTTTTGAGGATAGTTGAACCTTAAAAGAGTTGTCGACCAAATTAAAGGAGCCCAAGTATTTGTGGGTAGGTGTGAAGAAAGAATAGTCGAAGATGTGCTTCAATGATGCCGATGTCAATCCAGAGAAAGTTGCCGTTAATTCGTAACCGGGCAAGGAAATAAATAAAAACTTATTCAAGCTATTGATTGTAAAATCAGATGTATAAGTCAATTGATAAGATGGTGTTACCACATAGAACATTTTTAGTGATGAAGTATCAGTCTCAATGCTATGTCCTCCAAATTTCAGCGTTAAAACGTGCGATGGTGTTTCACTTGTTACTGTGGCATGGAATTCATTATCAAGTTTACAACTACCTTCATATGAGTACAATAATTCGTTTATAGTGATGTTCGAGTTCATTTTCAATTCTTTCCACAGATCATACTTGCATGAACCATTAAATTTTATTGTTGGAACTTCAAAGCACAAGAATTCTTCCAAAATTAGGAGATCTATGGACTTGGTGACGCTATCGAAATTAAAATCCAATCGAATGATATTATCTTTCTCAACAATATCCCCCGATAACTTTAGTAAGAAATTGAATTTTCTTGAAGTCGGAGATATACCGAAATGCAAGTGATTGCTCAATTTTGATAGGAACTTAAATGGCGACTCTAGGTCTAAATCCCACCGCAAAGAATCATTTTCAGGACTAATTGGTGAGCCAGACAAACTAAAGTCAATCTTTGTAGCATTTTGAGACAAAGACGGAAGTTTAACTTCCACAAATAGACGCCTTTGCCAAATGCTTTGGCTAAAGTCTGGGTTGATGTAATTAAGAATTATTTCATCCGTTTCATTACCATATTTCAAAGTTACGTTGAGTGCTTTCGACTGCCTTGAGATACGTCCTTGAATTGCAAAGTAAGAATCTCCTTCTTCTAAAAGATCCACATTATTTTTGCTCTGCCTCTTGCTCAGATATGCAAATCCAGTTCCAGCCTGCGGTCCCACGACAATGCCACCTGAATAATAACCACTGGAGAAGGGTAAAATCTGTTGGTATGCGTCGAAAGTCAAGTACAGCAATTCTTGAGAGGTCAAATCATATGCTAACATCACTGAGGTTAATTCTTCACCACTGTGTCCTATTTTCATCCTAAAAGTCTGTTCTTGAAGCGAGACTTCATATTTAAGGTCTTTGAGGATAAATGACGGAAATATTACATTTAGATTACCGGTGACGTTGAACTTCTCTATCAAAACATTGCAATTCAGTTTGTAGTCAGCATCATTAACGTGAGCAGCTAGACTAATGTTGTTTTCTTTTGAGCTTGGGGAGGTCAGCTCAAATTTAACATTTATATTTTCTACAGCTTTGATTGTGGATAGTATGAGCATTTCAGCGGAGACCACCTTTGCTGTTACGCGGCCTCCAAACTTAGCTTTAAGCTCATGATTGTTCCAAGAAATGTACAGAGACGCTGATTTCACACTTGGATCATTGAAGTCATAGCTGCCCTTTACGTGCATGCGCCTCTGATTATTCAAAGATGATTCAAACTCTAAATCAAAATAGGAGCTGCGTATAGTGTATCGAAAATGACCTTCAATCTCATTGACTTGCTCATTGTGCTTTAGAGTTAAAATGATCGACTGCTTACCGCGGTTTTTATAGATACCTGAATACTCGTAAGTTCCAATGGGATGACAGTAACCTTTCACTTCAAAACTTGTCACGCCCACTTTATCAAAGTTTACGAGGCCAGTCATAGTGAACATTTTCTCCTTTCCTCGAAGGAAATTGAAGTTCATAGATTTTTGAGTCTTGTTGAAAGCAAGTAAGTAGTTGACCTTGATACTTTTTGATACATCAGGAAAATCTATCAACAGATTCATACTCTCAGGTGAACCTTTTAATTGCATTAAAACATTCTTTTTCGTCTCTAACTCTGCTTCTGGTTTCCATTTGGAAATTTTGATTGCAATGTTCATCACTGGAATTCTCTCACTACGTAAAGATATTAACCAGTTTCTCACTTTGCCATTCCATTCTAGTATGTTATTACCACTCACCAAAACAGAAAATTTTGGATTTTCAGGATCCGAATCAACTTCAAAAGATGCATCTATCTTGGTTTCGAAAGTCTCTTTGACCAAAGAGGTACCAAACTTTTCTCTAACTAGTGTACCATCAACAAAAGATGAGAGCTCGGCTGAAAGCAGGAGCAAAGAATAACCCTCTATGGGAGACTTGAACCTTAGCTGAAGTGTTTGGTTTGTCGGCGTGGAGGTGGACTGTGCTTTCAAGACATACACGCTCGAACCAACCTTTGTAGCTAATCTTGCTAATTTACTTTCCGACCTGATATCATAGTTGAGCATAACACTCATGTCCTGAAAATGACTACTTTTCACAGCAGCATTGATTGTGCTTCGATCAATGTTCAAATCAAACGTGAAATTAAGGAACAAAACATCATCATCCCATGAGAAACTGGAGTAAATTTCTTTAGATGGCTGGGCTCCAGTAGAGTTAACTTGAATGCTGAACTTGTGGTTATACTCAGATTGATAGTGGATGATAGAAGCAAAACGGTTCAGAGATTCATTATAGTTGAAAGTCAAAGCCCCTACAATCTTAGGTTCTCCTCCCATATTCACATTAAACTTCAGACTGCTACCAAGGAGGTCACTGTCCAGATCAGCAGTTATTTGATTTACTCGCAATTCAGCATCTACTTTCAAGTCAGTGCTCCAGAATTTCTCGGAGAGAGCTATCTCACTTTTGACCAGTCCTGGACCACCAGTACCTTGATAGAGTAATAGGTCTATTACATCTGACATTCCAAATTCTTCTGGTCCGATCAGATTATGAGAGTAAGAGAGGTTAAAGTAGTCCATTTCAGAGATAGATAAAACTGACCGGACAAAACTTTTTTTCACATCAAAACTTAGCTGGGTTCGGCTTTTAAGTTTGAAGGGCTCTTGGAGGGAGACAGCTGAGTCAGTGCCAGTGTTGTTCCAAAGGAATGACAAGGATGAATCCAGCGATGAATGCGCAAAGAGTAATGAGGACGAAACTTGACAGTTAAATTTTTGGCTCAGATAATTCATTTCAAGGTTTATCGAATCAATTTTCAAGAGATCATAGCTCAATTCGAAACTGGTTATATTCCAGATGTTTGTAAGTGACACACTCCCATTTTGCACCTTAGTTAAATTGAAATTTAATTCTTGTAGAGGCTCCAAATCTTTCTTCTGACTAAAAGCGAACTCTCGCTTAGAGGAAAAATCATAAGACAACGATGTCATAAAACGCATTTCGTCATTTCGTTTCCAGATCAATCTGTTTTCAGCAGTGAGATTTTGGAAGTAAAGGTGCGCTGAATAATCATCTTTCACATTTTGACCGGGATTAGAGACACTTAAAGTGACAGTTTTATTATCAATTGAAAAATCTGCTGATAAGTCGATACCCATGGGAAAGCTCTTATGATTCTTGACGGAAGATACTGCCAGGATAGATATGAACAGAGTACTCTCCAAGTTTGATTTTAAAGAAAAATTTCCTTTCAAAGAGTCAGCAGCCATTACTGAGTTGAATTCCACTTTTGAGAAGTCCGAAAAATTATAATTAGATGCGAAACTAATTTTCCTCACCCCAGGTAACAATGGACTGGAGACATTTAAAGCAAGATGGCCGTCAAAATCACCTTTGTCAATCATTGTATTTATGACATGACTAGATCCTTTGTGTTTGGCTGACACCACAAACACTTTCTTTTGCTGTGTAAGATCATAATTGAGTTCTACAAGAGAAGGCAGACTCTTTAAAAGTGACAGAGAGGTACTAAAAATAGCATCGACTTTTGAAAAACTATCAACGAACACTTTTAGTTTGAAAAGATCAGTAGAGTTTGCGGCAAAAGAGAACAAGAGATCCATTCCCTCTGAAACATTGCATTTAGCGTTTAAGGTGCTACGCTTTTTGTCTGACACTCGCAGAAGTTTCAAGTCAAATGATGAAGGGCCTGTTAATACACTACCATCCAAATCAAGGAACTTTGTTCCATTCCGAGCATGGAGAGAGATGGACTTATTTACTCCCTTGAAATTGTAGTCAAGGTGAAATTTCAATGTTTCACTTGAACGTGGGTTTTCAATTAGAATAACAGAACGAAGTAGAGAAAATGCAAAGAAACCAGAACGTGTCTTGCTTGTCTTTTGATTCACTCGAGTGTACGTAAATGTTGTTACATCTCCTTTTGGCGTTACCCATAAATCAAACGTTGTGTTTTGGTGAGGATGAGGTAGCAAGTTGGTTGTACACTTAAAATGAAACTTTCCTCCAGTTAGGTCTGAATTTGTTTCTGCTTTTAGCACTAACTTAGTTTCATTATTGAAACTAAACAAGAAGCTGACACTTGGGAGATTTTCAAAATTAAAATTGACATCGAGCCGAGAGCTGAGACTCTCGAAGAGGAACAAATGTAACATTAAAGCTGGTTTTGAACGCGAAAGATTGAAATGTGAGTCCAGTTTTAAACACACAGCATTTTCTTTTTCCACAATGAAGATTAAAGATTTTTCAGTGAGCTTCAGTTTGTCGGTTGATAAAACCCCTGAAGCATCCCAGTTGCCCAGAAATTGATCTCTTATTTTCATCGAGAAGTTGACTGAATTAAAGCCATTGTAAACTAATATCACATCAACAGAATTATTATTTCGTTTGAAAGACACAAATGGTACTTTCTCTTGTAAATTTGAGTGAAGAAGTACGGTCTGAAATTCAGAAAAAGAACTTGTGCAAGTTAATAAAAGCTCCGTTTGAGATATTTTCACTGATGAGTTGAAGTAAATCTCTGTCATTGAATCGTCCATCATGTTAAAGAAAAACTGGTAGTTGTTTTCAGATGCATCAGCAAAACGAGTCATATTAGCGTTTATCAAGTTGCGTTTCAAAATTGGGAGGTCCAAGAAGGTTTGAAGGGCAGCTTGATTTGCACTGCCAGAAAATGAAAACTTGTTAACACTTTCTCCTACTTGCAGATACATTTCAGCACTTAGCTGATCTTCAAGAAACTGGCTGATGTTATACAGTCCAGACATGTCAACAATTTTCCATGACTTCGGAAAACTTACATTAAAACGTCCCTCCCTGAAGCCTTTATTGTTGGGGTTGTATTCAGCGTTGAAAGTGCACAAATTGTTTGATAGGAAAAGTTCGGCTTGGACATGATGCTCTGTGGAATTCGGATAAGGATATCTTAAAGCAACGGTCAGATAGGAGTGTTCGTAGTTTTTGATGCTGGAGTTAACGTTCATCATGAGTTGAGATTGGATGCCAGTCTGAATCAATGATCCTTGCATCTTGACAAAATTGCCGCCAGAGGCTGCATCCGCAGTGAATAAATAGGAGTCGTCTTTCAAAAAATGAAAACTAGTGGAGAAGTCTTTTGAGTTTGGCAGTCCGGATAGAGTAAAGAAAGAGCTGTAATTTTGTTTCCGTGCATCAATTTGCATACCAGAAGTCAATTTAAATTCATTGATGCCAACACTAAAGTCTAAAGAGAGATCTTGCGTTTGATTCAACAAGCTGAAAGAGCCACTCATGACCCTAAATCCTTTATAAGGAGAGGTAACTTCAAGTTGGGCTGCCTTCTCATCTCTCTTGTTCCTCCATTTACCTGAGAACTTGGAGGTTTCGTCATTGTGAATATAATTAAGAGAGGCAGTTAGGTCATCGCTTGATAAATAGTCACACTCTCCGGCTAATGAGTAGATTTGTGTTTTCCCGAGAAAATTTGTGCTCAATGCAGCACTTGCTTTCATCGATGACCAAGTTTGCATGAATGTAGCAGACAGACTAGCAGAATCGGCGTTTTTTTCGTAGTTTACAACGGCCATTTTGACATTTTTAGAGGTATCGTAGTCAAGCGAAATTATCAACTTTTTCCACTGGTCGAACGGTGAATTCAACACTAGCTGAGCCTTACATTTGTTCTCCTGCAATTGCGATTCAAAAAGAATGTTGTACTTCTTATTTCTGAACATCGTGAAAAGTTCTGCATGCATATTGGAAGAGGCTAAATTGAAATTTAGCTGTGATACAGAAATCTGAGTAGAGTTTTGGGAAAAAGTTAGACTGCTATTCATGACTAGACCCTGCCGCAAATAGGCAAAGCGGGTTTCATATACATGCTGGTTATGCCTGAACACAGCCCAAGCAACTTTTAGTGGTTGCGCCCAGTCACATTTTACAGTTACGTGGCTGTTGTTGTGGTAAGGTGAGCTGAATACAACATCGTACACAAAATTAAGAGCGGTTGCGGCATGTCCGCTTGCTTTAACGCTAATTTCTTTGTTGTTCTGATACTGTAAAGTGAGAGAATGATCGCTGAACAGAAGTGACTTTTCTCCGGAGTCCAAAACAACAGTTTTGAAAGCTTTGAAAAAGTTGTACTTAGCATTAATCGGGTGAGACCACGGAGTTATTACAAGAAGCGAGCAGTTTTTGAGAGTACTATCATCATCATCAAAGTGCAGATTAACATCCAATGAACTTCTTTGCCCGGAGATTTCAGTAATCATTGAATGTCCAAACCAGCTAGTGTTATAGTTTTGCTCATTAGCGATTGAAAGAGATTTACTGCTAGACTTCATTAAGATGGAGTTTTTCCAATTAAGCAAATTTTGTAACAGGAGACTGTGTTCTAACTTCATTCCAAAAGGTAAAATTATGAGAGAATCATACTCTAAATCATTGTGGGAATGCTGAAACATAATATCGTAGTCTTTTCTAAATGGAGAACCAGACATGGAAAACTGACACTGAACCAGTGTTTCATCGATTTCATTGATATATTCTCCATTTAACTTTAGTAAAATGTGTTCTTTGTTCCACTTGCCATTCAGGGAGCAGTTCATGCCCTGCGATTCAAATTTATTGACAATTTCAAGGAGAAGAACACTGTTTGTTGTTGCAAAATCTGTTTTTACAGCAAAGTCTGCATAGTCCTGAAAACGAAAATCAATGCTGGCCTCAACCACAGTTTGTTTCGATGATCCAGATTTGACGCTGAACTTTTCAGAGAATTTGACATCATCCCAGTCATGACTGATGAAAATGTGAAGAGTGTCTAGTTTTGTAGGACATAACAGCATTAACGACCCATCAAATCCGGAATCTCTACTTTTGCCTAGGAAAGACGCTGCGGCTTTCTGGTCATTGAACTGCGCGGTAATTTCTGCCTCTCTCCTTGAGGTTGTTGTGAGAATATCTGTCGAGTCTTTGGACTTGAACTGGAATGTAAAGAGTTTATAATTTTTAAAAGGAGACATAAATTCAGTTCCTATGTAATTAGGCAAATCAATCGAGTACCAAAAAGTAATATTTTTGTTAGGTTCCCACTTGGTTTCAAATATAGCGTAGTTGAGCGAGCTGGCCATAACAAGGTTGCTAGTGAACGAGGTTAAAGCTTTCGTTGGACTGGTGAACTTGAAATTCAAACGGGACTCTGTCTGATTTTTACTCAGGTCCATATGAAGGAGGGGCATAGCGTAGTTGTAGGTAGAATCCAAGCTGGTTTTCAGTCCATTATCGTCAGAGGTGTAGTTAAAGGAGACATCAACAGCAGTTAGATCTGAATAGTCATTGAAGTAAAGGAAGTTAGCTGCTGTCTTGTGATTACTGAATATTGTCTCCACTTTTGCGCCGAGTTTCCTTTCAATCCATGCACTTGGTGAGTTATCGTTATGAGCAGAATCAGGACGAGTAAAATATTGCGGGCCAAGTCGTTCGGAACCAAAGTAGTCCAGACCCTGACCTTCTAACAAAGGATCTGACATTTCATGCCAAGATAACGAAACCTAGAAATCGGCAGAAAAACAAAGAATGTTAATAAGAAAAATGTTTAAAAATTGAGAAAAATACGAAAACCTTATTTTAAACTTATTAATCAATTTGATCACTAGATAGTAGATATTGCATATTGGATACATCCAAAAAAATACTTATTAATTCTCTATTCAGATACATCAAAATAACACGCTAGTGAAACTTAGAGATGCATATCTTGCGTTGCTGTTTTGCAGACATCCGGTCATATTATATTTCCTACGTAGAAAATTACTGAACGTCTTTTTTTTAAAACTTCCCTAATTTTTCTTCTCGATATGAAGAATAATAGGTGAACATTTCAAGCCATTCTGTAGGTGCATTCTCCTTTTATAAAATAAAATAGGAGCAGAGATTCTGAAACACCACAGCCAAGATACGTGTTTGTCTAGTTTCACCATCGAAAAGCATTAAGATGAAATCTTGTCAGCACTGTCTTGGATAAGACATTCATTTTCATAGTTAGCAATTTGTTTTTAATTGACTATCGTATTGTATGTTATTTAAAAAAAAGTGTTTTAAAAAAGAAAGGGGGGGGGGGGCTCTGCTCAGGCGTTGTGATGGTTGAAACAAATATTGGTAATTTAGACATTCATAAAAATTCAAATATAATAGGAGAAAGTTACAATTCAACCACAGTCAGATAACAAGTACTTTGTACTTGGTACACGGTCCAATAATTGGAAAGTGTTTGGCAGTGTGTTTTCATAATGAAGCAACTTTTTGGCTTAATTCTCAGGCCTAGTGATACTTGAAGAATTTGCTTGACTTAAAACTAAAAATTTTTTGGAGAAAAAATGAGGACTCTTCAAACTTTGAGGCGTTTTTCAGAGAAGGGAAAAGTTTTATGTTTATGAAAACACTGTAATAGACCAAGGCAGATAAAGGACAGTGGTTGCACCTTGTACCCTCTTGATATCACACAGTTTTGGGTACATCCGGTACATATGCCGGTTGCAGCCGGGAGGTTCGCCCGACGCACTGCATGCCATGGTCCAGTCTCCGATTGCACGGCAAAACCCGTACCCTCGACCTAACGTCACAAATCTTCAAAATGGCAGCCAAAATCGAAATACGACCATCATTCATTCTTTATCCACCTTTAAGATGGACATAGTTCCTTTCTGCTAAATGATACCTAGTTACAAAGCAGACAATTTGATTGCTTTCCAAATCATCTTCCCAAATCCATCTTCCTAAACCAATTGAATAAAAGAGAAATAATAGATTTGACTGCGGGTCAAGATGTATTGAGTTTTCTGCTTTTTTTCCGAAAGTTATCATACTTTTTCCTTTAAGGAAATTTTAGTATTACCTTGGTAGATGTTAATGTCCAAAAGAAAGAACTATCTGCAACAAATGATTCTTCCGAGATTTCTTTGACGTGTATGAGATCGATCCATTGTAGCTCAAAGTTTTTGACTGGTGTTACAATTGAGGTTGAGAGAGTCAATTCTTGACGAGTTGTATTTTTTCCTAGGTCACTGTTCAAATGTTGGAATTTATGGTCCAACAAGTGCCCATCCAGTTTCAGTTCACCGCTTATATTTTGCTCACTTTCACCCCAACTTGTGGAGAACAAGAAGTTATGTTGGAGGGAACTACAAAAAAAGAAAAGAATAATTTAATTGTTAAAATTTATTTTGGATTTTCCTGATATATTAGACAAGATTCCCTGCTTTTTTGCAATAGTAAATTGATACTCATTTGATTCAAAAAGAAAAAAGAAAAAGAAAAAAAAAACATCTAATAAAATGAATCATATGTGTGAAAAAAGCTTGAAACGCTCATAATTTCTTGATCCATGACCAATTTTCCTGATAACCCCAATGGTTTGCATTCTTACTTTGTTTCCAAGTGCAAAGAATTTCTTATCAGACCCCTTACATCTATTTCCAATAAATCAGTCGAGTTCGATGTTTTCTTAGGAGCTGGAAATTGAGCTTCATAACTCCAGCCTTCGAGAGTCAAGACCCCATTAATTAACCCCTGACATTACCTCCTCTTTGGCTGTTCAGTGAAACCTTGAATATGTTTTTTAAAGACAATTAAAGTTCATAAAATGTAAATGCTCCTGAAGGAAGGAGGACTGAGACTCCATTTCAGGTATGCTACACAGAGGAGGGTAGGCAGCTAGAGCTGTTACGTAAAGCTACAATGAACTCTTGATGCTGATTTATGTTGATTGTTATTCCTGCAATTGGTGCCAAGCCATTTTGACTATAGTAGATTTAATATTGGTACATGACCTATGTCTGTTAAAACCGTTAGTAAATTAATAAATCTCTGGCTAAAAAATGTGACACTTAAAACCTTTTTTATTCTTCCAATATAAATGTAATTCTTTTTCCTCCATTTCTTATTTTGCAAGACCAATATTTATAAAATTGATTTTTGTAAAATATCAGAGTTCAGTACTTACTTTTCTTGTTTTTCCGATGTTAGCTTCATCTTTAATCCCATAAATAGCTGTTCCAGGTACAGCTTGCCAATTTTCTCAGCCTCTGAGTTGTAAAGATATATGCCGATGGTTTTATTCCTGTTTCCATTGTAATCCCAGAACAGCTTGCCGTCGATCTCTTGTTTGCCTGAGGCATTTTTTTGCTGAAATTAGAAATAACATTTAATGGAAGTTATTCATGTATTTATCATTGAGCATCGCTTTCTCTCACTGAATGAATGCAGGAGATACTTTACATAGATAAAAATATACTTGAAGCGCAGGTATTAAGGAAGAAACATACTTACATTGAATTCAAAATGTATACATTTTGACAGGTTTAAGTCCATTACTAAATGACTCTCATCATCAAGACTGTCCCCTTTAATTTCTCCAGTGTACTTTTTGAAAGGCGTCTGCAGGTGAAATTTGATAGATAGGTCTCCTTGACTGTAAATAAAACCAAATTCATAATTTCATCATTCATTGAAATGTATCATTACAGGTGCTCCAACAAGGAAAGCTGATTAAATTATTGGTTGCTGATTAGAAAAAATCAATTATTTTTGGATACTTATTGGTTATCTACTTGAAAGAACTAAGCTTTTTCTTTGGTTTTAAAAGTAAAAAAATGGCTTTATTCTTCCACTTGTAGCAAGAAAGGTGCTGCGGGCAAACAGATACGAAAATTATTTGATTCAAGACAGTGTTAAGCAGGCACCACACGAGGAATGATATGATGAACATAAGAGGAATGATAGAGAAGTTATGAGATCCAGATGATGAGTGGACTTTAGTAGTCGACAACTTTAATTTTCTGGAAAATGGTATTAGTTGAAATTAGAGAGGACCAGGATTGCAGAGGACAAAAATGTAGCAGAACAGAGACAATTCAACAGAGAAATCCTATTTGAACAGACATATTGCACATAAATTGCATAGGAGTGAATCAATTATAAAAGCGCGCTGCTATTTTAGAAAATGCAAAAAAAAAAAAAAAAAAACTACACATCCTTGCAAGATTTAAAGAGTGAATTTTAAAATCTAAAATTTATGGAAAAAACCAAGGAGAAATCGTTTACTTGGTCATTAAAGGAAATAATGGGCCTGTTGCAAACTTTTGCTAGAGCAGAATGAAGAGTTGTTTCCCATAGATAATGCCTCAAAAATCACGATGAGCGCATCGGCAAAGTCTGAAATGCACTCATAAATTCACAATCTGCGTAAGAAATTTGCATTATTTTGAGCTTCCCGCTTCAAAAACGATACTACTGCACAGGTGAACATTTTGTTAGAGGAGTCGCTCCATCGTCGGCAATATTCATCATGGCCGACGCTTGCGCAGTTCCTCGCGTAATTCGAGGAAAACTCAAGGTCAATTAAGGCGGGCGAGGAAAATTTGAACGTAAACACGCCGATTGTTATCTGGTTTAATCCTGTTCAGGTGTTATCTCGTCCCATCACACGTGTTTTGGCGGACTGGCGTCGGCCATGATGAGTATTGCCGCCAATGGAACGACTCCTCTAACAAAATGTTCACCTGTACCGTAGTATCGTTTTCGAAGCGGGAAGCTCAAAAAATCGCAAATTTCTTACGCAGATTGTGAAGTTATGAGTGCATTTCAGACTTTGCCGATGCGCTCATCGTGATTTTTGAGGCATTATCTGTAGGAAACAACTCTTAGTTTTGCTCTAGCAAAAGTTTGCAACAGGCCCATTAAAATACTTGTCTACACTAGCATTCTTCTTTGAATATATTTTAAAATAACCATCAGCTTTTATTTATACTTCCACGCTACGAACCTTCGACTGACGAGTGTGTAGCTTGCGCCATAATCCTTGAAAGATGCATCCAACTTAACATATCTGGGTTGCTTAAATGTATCTATTGAGTATTTGAAATTTAGTGGATTCCTGTCAGATACTGCCTCGGGAAGCTTGATGGTCAAATAAAAGGTGTGGTAATTTTCTCCGAGAACTTTGTTGAAGAGGAGAGATTTATATCCTCCATCTATTTGCAAGTGTTGCGTTTTGCTGTTACCCGTTGTCCAGTTACCCTTGACATATAGGGTCATATAGTCGGGGATGGCAGATCCTGTTTGAGGTGAAAGCTCCTCCTTGTCAGAAGACTGCCCCAAATTTTGTGATACGAGCGATGCGGAAAGAGCACCTTTGTTCCATGGAGAAAGCACTGTTAAATCAAAATTCCTGTCAAAAGTTGATTTCTTGTCATAGGAGGCGTCCAGTGAGATTTTCTGCAATTCGTTTAACTGTGCTAAAAATTTTAAATCTACCTGCTTGGCTTTCATCTGTAAAAAAGAAAAGAAGATAGTCGTTTTCATCTACGCATGGGTGCCCCGGATCTAATGCATATGCCTTAAGGGTAGAGTCTTCAGGTCAAAATGGGGATTTATGCCTTAAGAAATTGAGGAGGGATTGTAGAGGGGAAGCAAGGTATAGCTTATAAAACTTTTGTAAAAAAGTTGATTTATTTGAGTTGCAGTAGAAGTAATGAATCAATTGACCGGAAATATATTTTGCTATAGAAGTTTTTTGAGTTCCATTTGTTTCTGGCCATAGAGAAATTACAGGTGAAGACTGAGGAAAATGGAAGTTTGCATGAGTTTTGTATGTTAATTGTCAGAACTGATGGGTTTTGTTTTGTTTTTAGTTTTTTTTTATCAACCAAAAATCACACATGCTCCACTAAAGGCATGGGTGTATTTTGTGTCCAAAAACACATAAAATTCTTTACATATCTCCAGACAGAACAGAATTAAATGCAGGCTCTTTTCTAGAAAAATTTTTGTGGGATCTACAGGATATAGCATTCTGTTGATAACAATTCAAAATTGGTCCTGGGGGAAGAAACTTTTAATGCATGACTATCACGAGTACCTGATAATCCAACTCCAGGGAATAGTCCAAGTTTTTGGAAGGATTTGCAAGCGAGGCTTCTACGGTAAAGTACACATGACCGGCTGCCGTCCGCCAGTTGCGATAAAACTGTCGACTTTGCCAATCAGAACCTCCAATTCCAAGAGTTGTGTTCATATCAAAGAAGTTTTGGCCACGGATCAGGGTCCATACAATTTTACTGTTGTAGGCAGGAAATTCTGACGACTGAAACAAGATCAAGCAATGAATTTTGACACTATGTTACATCACATAAGCAACATATTAATAGCACTTGAGAGTCTTAGGGGATAATGCCGCACTGTTAGACGTTTTAAAAACACATGTTGGCTGAAGCTTACAGTTGTGAAAAGGTTCAAGTGGAATAGACCTGGAGAAATATCTACCACATCGTAAGGCATAATTTACTCAACACCATAGTTTATATTAGTCTGAGTTTATTTTACACTCACTATGTTATTGCTTTACACACTTTGATTTTGTATTTCACTCCAAAAATTTTATATTGCACCAATCTAGAAAGCGTAAAAATGTTTTTCAAAATTCTGAATGATCATGAGGATATTAAATTGTTAGGTAACATCAAATTACATGTGACAGATAACCGTTTTAGATTTACCTAAAGTTAATGTTCACTATACTCACGGCAAAGAAAAATTCATATAGAGACTTTAATAATACTACCGACTCTTGGTGAAAAGATAGCTCATTAACATCTTAACTTTTATGAAAAATTTCATGTAGAATATTTTGTATATGCGTATTTAAAAATATACATATTATAAAATTTATAATATAAATATGGTAATAATGCAGTAAATAATATAATAGTGTACAGTAATACAGAAGTTTAGTATTAGTGCAGTAGTAATGAAAATAAACATTGTAAGTCTGGTTTATGAGAATATGACTACTATTTCTGCAAAATTTGAATTAATAAAAGATTCTACCTTCACAGAGAGTTGCATTTTGTCTTTCCAGGACACACTTTTCATTACATTAGCCCACAGATAAGAGACACGAATGTTCTCAGATCTTTTGCCGGGCAATGAGTAAGTCAAGCTGAATTTTGAGTCCACTCGCGAGGGCAAAGTCTTGAGGTTACCTCCAATATTGAGAATATTATCCTCACCGGATGCAACATTGAATACGAAATTTTTTGTGAAGTCCAGGAGTGCCAGGTTGACTAAAAATTCAGAGAAAGAAATAATATTATATAAAGATTATGATTTATTTTTGTTGTAGCCTTCCACTCAGAACTTTTGACTGAAAAAGAACCCTTCCAGGGTGTTGTGAGTTCATATCTACATATTTACGGGTATACATTTTCAGTCATTTCTTAAGTATAGAGTTCTACAAATGATACAAGAGGCATTTGGTATTCCTGTTTTGTACCAATGATTGCAGTTGCCATCAATATGTTGACACTTTTTTTAAAAGAAAAAATATTAGACTTTCAGTTTTGCAAGTCTCTCATACAAATAAAGAAAAGAGAAGTTTTTGACTTGGCACCACAGAAATGAAAAAATAAAAAATAAACGAGCAAAATTTTTTGAGAAAGCAGCAGATACCGTTGGCAGAGAGTGGTTTGTTGGTTATGCCATGCAGCTCCACCGAAGATCCGACATACTTTCCTCCTACTTGATAATACATATTTCCTTTTCCATGAATATGTGGGAATTCAAGGAGTTTTACATCCCAATTGAAGTCATAACTGTGAACAAAGCCAAAAAAAGTTTTAGTTTGTGTTGTAAAATAAATTTGTGTATAATGGAAGATAGATGTGGCGATGTCTCTAAATAAGAGCGACAACTTTCATTTCTGTAGTCTAGGAGAATTGATAACCCTTATGTATGTCTTCCACCTCATGACAATAGGGTGAGGTAAGATACGGAAAAAAACTATCCAACACCGAACATCAGGCGCCGAGCTCAGAGCTATCGATGTTTTCTACAGTTGATTTTACCTTTACTGGAGCCTATAGGAAAATTTACAGAGAGCATGATTGAGAAAAATTTTAGTTTGTTCATACTTTTGCTGCGCAGACTCTGCTCCTGATTTGCGAGCTAGACTGCAGTCGAGAACAGCCAGACTGGTGTTGTGGTATTCTGCTTGAGCATTGAATCGAATCAGACCATCATTGGAATCCACAAAGTAGCTCACTTCGAACTGGCGCTCAACTTTTGAACCAGGGGTGTCAAAGAAAATTACTGCACCATTTGCGCTGCGAATAAATGAAAAATGAAAGGATATAACTAGCTGGAACTAAAAAGATTCAAGAGCAGGTTTAATGAAATTGCTGCAATAGGTCAATTGAGCTAGTCACAGAATCATGTTTTTATGGTTTATGCTCAGAGATTAGCAAAATATAATAAGATCTGTCCAAACACCTGGAAACATTTCTATTTGTTTTCCTTGAAGCAAATCAAACATAATCCAGGGTTTTTGACATTGCGATCGGGATACGCATTTTTTGCATTTATTCATCGATTCATTGTTCTCTTTGTTACTCACTGGGCAGGTGACTTTTAGCTTAATTGGTTCAAGAAATTCTGCTTGCAGTGCTTATTCAATAAAATGACGAGGAAATGTGTATCTTCCAAATTTCCATGGCCTTACAGAGAACAAATGGTGAAAAAAATTAGGGCAACTAGAATATCTATGGTTCAAGAAATTCCATATAAAAAAATAAACCAAATGTGTAGGGAAGTTCTCAGAGACATAATTGTTGAAAAACCTCTCACGGTTTAGGAAAATATATTACCTTGGGCTGACGTCTGATCTCTGGTTTTGATACTTGAGGTGATAAGCAGTAAAATTATCAAATTTTTGAAGCTGGGTGGAGAATTCAAAAGGTCCAGTCAATGGGAAGTAGGGCGCATTGTCGAATTGAGAGGCATTGGCATATCTAGATTTTAGAAAATGGGGAAAAAACTTAATTAGAAAATGATTTAGAGAAAATTTGACGTTCCATTAGTTCATGAAATCAACAATTTTTTTTCATTCTTTGAGATGTTGGGGAATTTAACTATCTCAATCTGATTTTTAAGGTAACTTGATAAATTAGTGAGCACAAATCTAAATCGTTTCAGCACAAAATGACAGTTGCTTTTTTGAAGGAAACTAAAATATACTGGGTTAGACAAAAATGCACAAGCCACATTTTGGGAAAAAAATGAGTTAGGAGTGAATGACTTGAGCCCAAAAGATTTTTCCTAATCCATGTATTAAATGAAAAGTAGAGATCCCATTTTTTCGAGATTTACAGTCGCTAAAAATCCTAAAATTTTTGCTATAAACTGCCAAATTCTTGCTTAAAATTTATCGCATTATCTCATTTTCTTCTTTCTTAGAATCTTAGGATCCAAGGATCACGAGGTAAACTTTTCTCATTAAAGAAAAAAAAATGTAAAAAAGAAAACTTGTTGAAAAACTTCACAATGCTAAACACGAAAAAGACAATTTCTTTCTTAATTTTCCAATTACGACTGCAATTTACCGGTTTCAATATGAAATATGTCAAAATCTATGATGTATTCAATGGTGTATGAAATTTGCGAAATGCTTGATTACATATTCGAAAACAGCAAAATTCCATGATGCCTTGGGGCTTCATCGTGATGCTGAACAATGGTTTTTTTGAAAATTCGTGCAAATCGCACCGCAGAATTTCTGAGGTCTTTAATGAGGAGTTACGCTCGTGGAAATTATTAATAGATTATAGATGAAAATACCTAAGTTTGGAGCATGCCTGGAAACCGACCGCTTTTGAGAGCTTATCAGGCGTACAATACTCCCACTCCTCGCTATCCTCCGTAATTCCATCCACCTCTGTTTTGACGCCATTTTCCATCGTAAATAACTTTGAAGAAACGCTGAAAATATCACTCTCCTGACGCGGGAAATTAAGTTTTACATCTAAAACTTTTGCAGAGTCGAAATCAATCTCCAGATCCAAATACGAATTTGTGTGAAGCTCACTGGAAGAATACAGTCCGACTGAATCCACGACTGCATCCATTGTTATTTCACCATTAATTTGCACAACAGCACTTGGGTTGAAAAAAAGCTTGATATACGCTGCTGAATTGGGTTTAAAAAAGTTCTCCAGCGATGACTGTACGGACGATTGGAATTTCAATGCTGCTGTTCCGTTGATCTTCAGCTTCAAAGGGAGTCCGATGCTGGTAGGACACTCATAAGACAAGTCAAGAAATCGGGTTGACTTTGAGAAATCAACTTGTGACTGGAGCAATTTTCTTAGTATATCATCAAACTCATCTGACAAGTTAATCACCTCTTTCACACTGTCAAACTGCTTCAAGTACACCTCATTACCCAGAACTCGGCTGTATATTAAACCTTGGGGGCTTTTTAGGAGTGTGCGGCTAGACATAAATGTGTCAGAAAGTTCACTGATTTCATTTTCTTCAAAACTGCTTTGAACTTTTAAGTTTTTGAGCATGCTTCTAATATTTTTGTCTGGGTAGTAACCATCTGGGTCAAAAATTCCTTCCACAATACTCTCAAAACCTAGAAACACAAAGAAAATTGAAATCAACTTCATATTTTGAGACATTCAGTGGTGTAAAAGCATCGGTTTTAATCAACCTTCTGGAGAGGGTTTTAAGCTTATCATTGATAGAAATGCTCAGCAGGGGTGCAGAAATTTTTTTGCCTCTTCATTTTTTGAGGTAGCTTTCACATATTTTAAGGCAAAATCAAGTCAAAATGAGACTGAGGCAGCAAGATAAAAACATAAAATAAAAAACCCAGGATGTTTTGCAGTGTCATAACTGCATTATCAACCAGAAAAAAAGGAAAATTAAGAGGAAATAGAGCTAGCCTCACCTTTTTGCTTTTAATTCAGATATATGGAAACTAAGGTTATTGTACTGCATTTGCACAAGAGGAAATCCATATTTATTGACCATTTCAGGTTAATTTTCTGACAAATAAGGCCCGCATGGTAACAAAATCAATTCGTCAAACTCAATTTTCCTATTAGGCTTCACACAATGCCCTTTACCTATTTTCTTGCACGATGGTGTTTTACTTGACCTGTCAATGGAAGGAGGAGGATAACAATTCTCAACTAAAATTTATTTCCTCATCTGGATCTTCTCAGGTAAAAATTGATGGTCTGAAAGCCTGAAAATCTGCTGCACCAAGTTCAGAACAACATTTTTCTTATAAGCATCCGGTTGCACAGATAAGTGGTTAGGGTAATCGCCCGATGAAATTGGCTTTTGGTACCATTCACATTTTACCATGTTATCACAACGCGACACAGTTATGTCAAGCAAGTCAATTTTACTATCAATTTCTTCCTCCAAAGAATTAAATTTTCTTTCCTTTCTTTATTCTTTTTCCCCCGGTTGAAAATGCAGTTGTGATACGACGAAACATCCCGGGTTTTTTATTTCATGTTTTTATTGGGCAGTCTCAGTCCCATTTTATGTCGATTTTATATCATCGTTTCGGTCCGATTAAGTTGTCTTTGTATCACATTTAAAGGCTACCTTCACATTGCTGTTCCTATAAAACTTCCTCCACTTCACATTTTTGGGTCAGTCTTAACATTGCTGTTCATGTAAGATTGTGCGCTTCACTATTTTCTTTGCATAATACACACAGTTTACAGTTTCCTTTGCTGAAAGTAATGCACTTAGCAGTTTTTGTCTGGAGGAATAATTTGTTTCATAATTTTATTCATAAGAAGTGCAACCATCACATTTTTCCCACTTTTTGGTAGCCTTCAAAAAACCCTTTTTGGCTGCCCTCACATTTTTTTGCGCGATCAACAGCAACTGGATCGGTCATATGGTCACCGAAGTTTTGCACCCCTGATCTTAGGTAACATTAAGCAAAAAAAATGCCTCTGAACATGAGATAACAAATTTTTTAAAGACCCTCTTTCCCTCACCAATAGATGGACGTGTAAAAATGAGCATCTGCATGGCATTGTGTGCTTAAAAGAAGGAGGGAATTTTCAAAAAAATATACCACTAAAAGAGTGCCTTTCAATTTATGTATGTCGCAGGCAATTAGCAATCGCCGGCAATTTGCAAGCGGTTCATACGTTGTTTCAATAAATCGCATCCTGCCATGTTTTAAGGGTGGAAAAGTGCCTATTCACATTAAAGGCAACATAATCAGCACTGTAATCTTGTTCTTTTATTTTTGAATTTTATAATATTCTATATTTATTCACCACTGGCTTGTAAATTGCCGGCGATTGCTAATTGCCTGCGACATGTACATATGCAAGCGCCTTTCAATTTATGTACATATGACTGAGTAAAGCGCTTTTATATGCACGTGTGTATAATTGCACACGGGCTGACAATGCTTAGTTTAAAAAGTGTTTGGTAGCTTTACAAATTGACATCATTAAATTAATAACATTGGAAATTGGTATATACCCTCAAGTCTTGCTCCGAAATCAAACAAGTTGACAGACTCGCCAAAGACATCCACAGTGAGGTTGAGACCCAGAGACCTTGGTAAGTATGATTCTGGGCTGAAAACGACATTAGCATCAACAGCAGAGCCCACATTGATGGAATCAAAGTATGTAGTGCCTGCATAGTTCCGAGAAAATCTTCGTGCATCGGTGTTGAATTTGTTTTTAAGTTGACTTTTGGCAATAATAGAGCGAATTAGATGCTGGTAGGGTGAGTGCTTCTTATTTAGGTTCTCAAGGTGGGTCCAGACAAAGGAGCCGACTGCAAACCAAGTTTGAAGAGATATTAGTTTAAATCTTTTTGAGCCGCAAATATATATAAAAGGAAACATGTTTAGGGGCAATTACTTAGCTTTGATCAGATTTCCAATCTCTTTGCCTACATTAAGGGTTACAAACCAACCTTAAGTACAGAGCATTTATTCTTAATTTTTACACAGCAATTATAATTAGAAACAATGTATTTTCAGTCTCTTTTTATTTCAAATGACTTTAACAGAAATGGGTTAAAGGTCACATTACACAGTCACTTCAGGGACGATGGTGGATTGGAAATTTTCGTACTAAAGAGAGCAAAAAGCTAAAAAAGTGGGACTACAGAGCCAAGACTGCTATTGTTGACTAAAAATAGAAATTTTAACGATTGATTAGAGCAATTTAACAGTTAGGCATGACATTGAACATATAATGGTTGAGATGGGTGTTCATATCAATAGCTGGTTTTTCACATTATAGAAAAGTATCAATTTTCCATCAATATATTATATCGCAAATTTATTTGCCAAATTGGTAAAAGAATGTTAGAAATGGCAACACAGTTCCTAAACTGCGACAAAGAAAAAAAAAACGTTTGGAGTTCTAAAGATAATAAACTAACCTTGGTTGGTGTTTTCAACAAGAAGCGTGTTCTTGACCAAAGTGAACAAAAAATCAGAGGGACAGCGCATGGATGCTAGGTAGGCAGCAATGCGCACCTCAGGATTTTCTTTCAGCTCTGAGTAAATATGAAGCACCTTCGAAGATCTGACCATGTTACAATCCATTCTTCTGAGGGCATCAATGGCTGCAAGACGAATTTTTACTGCATTATCAGAGCTCTGAAAAAACGAGGAAGCAGGTAAGCCTAATTGTTTACCAAACCGATTTTCATAAATCATTCTAGATAGTCTCAAAGAGGATGGTAATCCAATAGACAAGTTGGGCTAAATCAAAAGTCCAAGGTGGGTAACAAACGGAAGTGAAAGTCCTATCTCTTAAAACACTTTTCTGTTAGACTTCTACAAGTGCCAAGAGTTAAAATTATGACATCATACCGGGAAACATAGCTCTGCCACCAGCGTTACCATTACCCACCTGGCAACTGCCGAAAAAAACATAAAACATTCCTGCAACGTTAATTTTGGCAGTCACTTTGGGACAACATTTTCGTGATCACTTTTTGCCAGACAAATAATGTTTGAAGCTTATCTTTTAGGGTTTCATCATCTTTGAATGAATTTCCTTGTTTAGAGATCTTATTGATAAAGGCATTCAATAGCTTTTTAAAAGATGAAAAGCCTTGAAAATGACAAGAAAGGGTAAACAGCTGGAAGGTCAGTGATTGGTAAATGTGTCAGCAATTCCCAGACGATTCCCACAAATTCCCTGAATTTTCACAGTCGCCACAAATTCCTTGATTTAACACGTTTTCAAGATAGCTGGCAACCCTTATGTTTGTAATCATTCTCCAGTGGATTGGATAAGTGTATTTAATTAAGGGTGGCAATTATGTATGAATACTTTGTAATACTTCAAAAATGCTTATAATTATTGATATGTGGTTTGGATAATTTTCAAGAGATACTTGAGAATTTTAGACGGAAAACCTATTTCTGTTAAACTTTGCTGTAAAAGGCATTTAAAAAGATAATAATTTGGCATAAATTGCAAGTCAATGTCTATCAGAATGTCAAAATGACAAACGTCTAAAGTACACGTTTGGCTGAGAAATTTTAAGTTAGGTTTTTGGCACCTAACATAATTTTTCCTACTCCATCAATTCACATCATAAGATCGACATTGATTTTTGGGTTGACATAATTTTTGAAAGTTCATTTTTATTCAAATAAATATGCACTGTACGTTCCTTTAGCACTCATAATAACTAATGATCGTCTTCATAATTCACAAGAGACTGATAACTATGACTCACCATGTTAAATTCTGCTTTTGAACAAATTAATAAAACCTAAGCCAATGATATGAATATGAAATTAAAATGATGCAAGTTTTCATAAATAATTACCTCAAAACAAGACTTGAGAATTTCAATGTTAGAAATAAAACCAGCATTTCCGATAGCTTTGAGTGCAATGATGATTTCATCTTGACGCTGGGCACTGTTCGCAGAACAAGAACCACCAAGAGGTACCTCAATCCACTTCATTAAAAGTTGAATATCTTCATTCTGCCTGCAGTCGAAATTGTTCCGACAGAACGAATGAATGGTTGAAGAGGCTGGCAACATCATTTTGCTTTTGTCAAGGGCACTGTTACTGATCAGATGCTGGAATGAAATTTCAAGTTAATTTTTCTATTCTTTTGATCTTTTTTCAGACCTCTTGTAGATTCATTCCTTGAGAGAAAAAAATTGCTCAGTTCACTTGCAGGAACGCAACTTTAAAGGGCCTAATCATATATTAGAGAATTCTTCGTGGTCTTTCAATCTATTTCTTCTGCCCTTAAAAATTGAATTTCATCGGGCAGCGCGGAACCACCTATGATTGGAGATTTGAGAAAAGAAATAACAGCAATACAAGTTTAAATAGTGTGTCATAGCCTGAGAGTTACAAACTAGAGTAAGATCATTATTTTTCAAATATGCCAGGGAGTATGCATAACAATTTTGGTATTCAATTGGAGATCATTAAATTTAATTGTTTTCACTTGTAAACTCATAATGTTCTTAAAAATAGATTCCTAACATTTTTGGTAAAATTGAAATCAAAATTTGTTCAAGTTTAATATAGATAAGAGGAGTACCTTAAATGTGATTTTTTGTAACATTTTTATTTGATGAGAGGATGATTAGGATCCTCTTACAAGGGAAACGACTCTCTATAAATTTGTAACCGTTCACAAAATGCATAATGAATTGTCGGCAGAAAACAAAAATCCCTATGAGGTACTTACCATTGATAACATTGTACGTTGATCATACCTGGCAAAGAAAACTTTAGTGGACCTTTAGATAAGGTTCGAATCTAAGCATGAGATGATGTATGTTCTCTCATCAAAATTTCAAGCAGAACACAACTGGTACACCAAAAATTACTGACAGTAACTCCTAACCGAGATATGAACGTTTTTCAATGCATGAATTTGAACTTCCTGCTCATTAAGAAATCATTAGCTGCTTGAGTTAAATCACATACTAAACTTAACCACAACAGCCTCTGCAGTAAGAAAAATGGCAATCTCAATCTGACACTTTGGCTCAGCTGTTGCACATTAACACATAACAACACAGGGCGACGAGGAAACATTGCTCAATTTACAAGCCGCGCAAAACAATTGTAGTGTGCACTTCTTACTCATGTAGACTGTGGTTTTTCTTGTGAGCTGAAAATTCAAATTTTACATGACCAATGGTGAAAAAATATGTTAAAATCTCGGTTGAGAGTCGATTTCAGTAATTTATACTGCACGAATCATCTGCACAAAAAACACACATCAGAATTCTTAAGGTCACATCTTGTCTAGAGGTCTATCAACCTTTGCTCACAATGATACTCTCATTCACAGGAGCCACAAGAATTTAATCATGCTGAAACAAAAAGCACAAAGAAAATAAAACCTACTCACGGTAAGAGTTGAAATGGTTCGGAGTGTTGGTGATTTTAAATAAGGCATCATTGAAAACACAGCATCCATTTCATTTTCTGATAAATGTCCAGAAAAGTAGAGATTGTCAATTGCTGCGAGAGATTCATCTGTTTTTACTTGAGTCAAGGCTTCAATGAGAATTTTGTGGTCGATTTCATCGGAATCGAGGCTGGAGGAAATTACCTAAAATGCAACAGATATTTATTCTAGCGATAAAATTCTTGTAACATCCTCTTATCAATTAATTTATAAAATTTAATTCTTGCAGAATATATGTTTTGCATAATAACGCCCATTAGCAGGTGGTGATGTTTTGCAAGGACATAAAATTTTTAAGTCATTGTTATTATTGATGAGCGCAGATTTCTTTTTACACCTGACAGAGAGACTGCACACATGGATAATCTTAATCTTTGGGAATGAGCAAAAACAAAATGTACAATGGAGAGAAAAATCCAGAACAAGGCTTCCATTGCCTCCAGCTGGCTGGGTAGAGTGTTTTGCTAAGGTATGACAGTGGCTTGAGGCGTTTAAGACTGTAAGCCTATGGCATTTGATTTTTTCAAACACTTTTCATGAATCTTTTCTTAAAATTTTAGTGGAGTTTTTGAACTAAAATTGAACTAACATAGAAGAAATACTGAACTTTACAGCAACAACAACTGCTGATGAGTTTAGTTAAAAAAGAAAAAAGAAATTACATTTTCAAGGCTTGCGCTATCCAATTGTTGTAATTCTGAAATGAGTTGGTTGAAGTACTGGGGAAAGTCGGATGAGATCCCATTCACAAAAGACTTTTGCAGATTTTGCAATATGTTGTTCATCCTAGAGAAAACAGTGCTCTCGTCAGATTCATCATCCATAACTTCCAGCGAGGGATCAGTAGTTTGATACTTTAAAGTGGAGAATGGTCCAATTTTATCTGAAAAATTCAAATTTCATTTAACACCCCGAGAAAAATATTTTACTCAAATGACTCAGAAAAATTACAAAACAAGTGAAGAAATTGTTCTCCTTGATTTGATAATAATTCGGTTAGATTTGCTGATTTTTGGTGACAGTAGTTGTGATTGCAGCTTGCTAATTCATGTTGGCTTTGTGTGTTGAAATTTTTACATGAAGTTGTAGTTTTGTCCCTTTTATTAATACTTCAAAACAATAATTATAAATTGTTTCAGGAATTCTAAGTTTATTTAGTAGTATGTCAAAATGAACGAGGGCGTTTGATTCATAAACCAAAGTGGCTTCATTAAAAAGTGAAAAAAACCATGTTACCTTGAGGCAATAAATGGTATCAATGCCAATGGACCATTAGACAAAGGGGTTACTCTGATATTTTTTATAATTTTAAAATCAATGTGCTCTCTATCATACATTGCTTCAATTGTGACAGACCTTGCTTTTGAAATCCCCTTAAACTTGCAAATAAACCACAAAAGAATGTCCGAGTACGAGACTTACCAGCCGGAGTGGATGGGTCAAAGTCGAGCCTCTCTCGAAAAGAGAGAGATGAAGTTATTACAGTCTTCGCTCCACTGTCTCCATTTGAAAAAGGCTGAAATAGCTGAGTTTCTGAACATTGTGCAGCCTGAATCCATCCAGATGCAGTAAAGCTCTGAAAGCACTTGTAGCCACCTCTGAAAGAAATTACACATGATAAGTCATCATTTTATCAACCAATATGTGAAGAACATTTTTAATTCTCTTAAAATTTAAAAGAAAAAATAACTAGAGCATTAGGGTTGGGGATGAGAGTCACAATGTACTTTGGTAAAAGAAAAAGAAGAAGAAAAAAATCAACTTATACAAAATAATGATTACAAATAATGAAAGAGAGAAAAGAGAAAGGGAAGAGCGAAGAACCCTCTCCTCCATACATCTGAGCACTCTTAAATTTTCTCTATTCAGTTTTTTTCCCTTTTTTTCCTAAAAAATTTTTTCAAATAGCCTATCGGCTAATCTAACCCTTATTACCCTAGCCCCAGGCGACCATTGCTAGAGAGCATCAGTCTCAGGTCACATGGCCGGGAATTGCACCCAGGACCACTTGGTCATGGGGCCAGCGCTACAACCATTACACCACAGGAGGCCGACAATACTAAAAAGTTTCCTGAAATCTTCTGCACGGTCTTCTACTATTTACTAAACTTTAGTTATCCATTGGCATTGGCTCACTGAGTACTTTTGAGCTATTAATTTTGAATCTGTCAACAGACAGTCCTTGTAGGACTGTTAAAGCATAGTATCTAAACACATCAAAGGGAAAGATGGGTATTTCTGTCAGCATCAGTCTCTCTTACAGAAACATAAAAGAAGGGGTTACAATGGGCAATGAGTTAAAAAGCAGGAAAATCCTATTATTTCACACTCGAGGGCTATATTCATAAAAGCTTTCGATTGTGATTTTCAATTAACTGTAATTTGAAAAGAGGAGTCAATGCTCAAAACTTAAAACCCTTACAGTAATAACTGGAAAGAGGCTAAAATTTTAAAAATAGGAGAAGTTCATGATTTTAGGTTAAAAACTTATGATAAAAACTGAAAGCTTCCCCTCATCTGCGCTAACCGTTAAATAAACAGTCAAGGGAAAGCTCAAAGCTTTTAGAATAAGTATTCGACTTAATAATATGTTAATTTTTACAGGAATTTTTTAAATTCAGAATCTTGCAGTACCTATTTACATTGCTGGCGAAAGAATTAAAGGATCCATAAGGACAATATAATTGTGGACTAGTAATGCCTCGAAATTCTAGGCTTTAAAGACACATGCACTCTTTTAAAATTGAAAAGATTTGAATGCAGACAATTTAAAGCTTCTTGGTATCGATGAAGATTTAGAAATTCTCATTTTTGATTGAGTAGAATTGATTACTATTCCAAAAAAGTTCTTGGAATGCTGATTGACTCAATTTGTGAGCTTTGGCTAAGAAGAATAGTAAGTACACTGAAAAACAAAAATTTAAGTTTGCCTTAAATTTATGTGATACTCCTTGTGGACCCTTAGACCATTAAAAAGGTAATCATACCTCAATAGAGTGATGGATTTTTTTAGAGGAATAGCATTTTCAGAGCGAGTAACAGCATGATTTGAGCATTTTTGTAGGTCTTTAGTTTTGACAACTGAGAAACCTGACTCCGAGCTGAACAAAGGATCATAGTACGTCTGGCAAGTTCCGAGAATATCAGTCTGAAAGAATAGATCACATTTCATTAATGTTAAGTGAACGAACATTTCAAGGCTTTTAACTCTATGACCAGTGGTTAAAACGTGGTTATTTTTTCTTCATAGGTATCTAAATATTTTAAGAATTAATACAGATGGATATGGGTGGACTCCTTTAATTTTTATCAATATAACTGGTACATAACTTTCTTATAGAAATCTTCTTAAGAAGGGAAAAACTTAATCCATGATCTAGATTGCATAAAGTTGGGGGCAAGGTGTAAAATTCTGCATTTTTATTTTTCAATTCTAACAAAATTATAGACATGAAAAACGTGGTGCACATTAAAAAACCACGCACCTCATTCCCTCACATACAGCAGCAGTAAAGGATACATTAAGGGATACTGAGAAAAGAGCTGAAATATTCCTAATTCCGGAGAGAAATTACAGTGACTTGGTTTAAAGCTATCATTTTTTGATTTGCAGTGTTGAGTTCTTTTAGAAAAAGAAATGAGTCCACTGAAAAAAAATGGAGGAACATAGATTTAAGAAAAGATACAGCAAATTCATACAGCTTGTGACTATAATTTCTTGTAATCGTCTGCTTTCCCTATTCCATGTTTGAATACATATCATCCATTTCTTTATTTTATGATTTTTTTTCTTTGTGGCCAAAATGTGAGATACTCGAGTCTTTGGTTTAGGATTGAGTCTACAAAGAATAAATTAATGTACTTCTAGAGAGAGACAGAAGATCTGCCATTAAGATTCTTGTATTTACTTTCAAAGCATAACTGAAACAACCGATCTTTTGTCACACTTTAGTAGTGCGTAAATTTATTTGGCAGACCTTAAATCAGAATAAGGCAATTGCTATTGACAATTTGATGCCATTTATGGGAAAGTAAGAGAGTATTTATCCTATATCACGTTGCTTTTTATTCCTTCTTTCCTGAATAGATAGGCTCGAAATGAGCTCTGCTCTTCCTCTTAATAAATTGTAGAATCTCTTTTAAATAACATACAAATCAATTCATGATAGGAAAAATTCATCTCTAAAAGTATAAAAATTATAGTTTTTTTTTTATCCTTCACTTCCTGAATCGGTCACATACTTCAGTAGAACAAATAAAATGAAAAACTTAAGAGAAATTGAAGGTACTAACATTTGATTACCTCATATTTCACCGTATGTTCTTGTAGATCTTCCATACTGTTCTGCATGATGGAGAGAATACCACGCTTAATGTTAAGCACCCATTCAGGCTCACCGATTGGGGGGCATATCCGTTTAATGGCCCCATCGTGACTCCAGAATCGCAGAGGGCTCCTCTCAATTGCTGCGGAGAAACCTGATCGCTCGACATTGTTCAATCTTACTCGTCTCACCTGGTCACAAGTACATCAACTTCAGTTACGAAAATTTTACAAAACAAAACTGCACAGGTTAGCTCAAAAATAACAAATCATAGCAATTTTAAGAATGATACTTGTAAAAGAGGAGTAAAATAGTGATTTTGAATATCAATTTAAGAACCTCATTATGCATGCAGGCATAGAGTACCTACATAGAATCGTAGTGAGAATGGAGAAGCTGGCACTACTTTGAAGCATTTTGCAGTCACCAAATTTCATGATTCCTGTGCGTTGCCTGCTTGCCATTTCGGTACATCAATGATTGTTTTCAATACACAGGTATCAGGCCACCCGATATTAACAAAGAGGGTATGAATTGCCCATTACGTATCCTACGTCGCCATTTTGGGTTGAAAATGTGACAAAAAGGTGACCGAATCTCAGCACACACCGGACTTGGAACCCGTCAACCAAGACATGACTCCAGCTCACATCATTATATTACGACTCTAAGTACTGTATGTACTAAAAGGCGGTACGTTTACAGATTTCAACTTGGGAGAAATTGAAATTTTGGTTGGTCATTTTATCGGGCTTGATTGATAAGGGTTTTGTACTCACTTTTCCATCAATCTCCATCGGGAAGAAAAAGTGAGTACAAAACCCCCTTGGAAGAAATTCATGTGTCTGGAGGACAAAGAGATCTTTGGATGAGAACATGCGATGCTCCCTCCACTATGGTTTGAAGCATTTGTGGTTAAAACAAGATAATGTATGGTAACAAATGTGAATCACACACTTCAAAGATAATAAGGAGAGCTAAAGATAATGACTGAATTTGAGGATGAAGCGAGTTAGGAAAGATGAAAGCTAAGGACAGCAACTGTAGTGGACAAAAAACTCACAAGCTGCACCTTAAAACGTCGACCCGCACTTTGATACACGAACGTCACGTACAGTGATTACAAGATTATTTAAAGACTTCGAAATAATTATGAAAATTATTTAGTTTTTCCTGCATGTATCTCTTTCAGGAATTTGGAATCTCCTATCTCCCTCTGGAATCTCCATACTAGAACTCGTCCTGTCCATACGTAGAAAGTGAGGTTAGAAAAGTATGTAAACAAAAACAGAACAGGAATACCAATCAGACAGGACGAGTACACACATCGGGTAAAACTTACTATTTAACTTTTTTGTGCATTGATAATTCAGGCTACCAATAAAATAATTCAATATTTATATAAGTAATTTGTTGAATTGAACGAGATGCAACTCTACCCCCAAGTCTGATATTTTCCACAGAACTGATATTAGGAATTAAGCATGGCAAGGTAAGTAGTGTTGGCATTGCTGTAAAAAAACCTTTGCCCAACGTGATTGGATAACTGCACTATTGAGTTTTTGGCGGGAACAGTTTTGATTGGGTAACTGCACCATTGAGTTTTTAGCGGGAATATTATTGATTGGATAACTGCACTATTGAGTTTTAGCGGGAACATTATTGATTGGACATTGCACTATTAAGTTTTTGGCACCAAAATTTAAATAAATAAAGAAGCGCGCCTCCCCTCCGCTCATCATCTGTGGATTCAGAGAAGCATAACAAACTTATGATGAACAATATTCCAGTGTAACGTCGCTTCGATGATATTTTTTAAGTGCGAATAAAATTATAGGATAGGTATAAAAGTTAAAACTAATAATTCGTGCTGATATTTTCAAATTTGTCCAGTAGTGTATTCAGTGCCGTGTCGATTTGGAACGTGAAGTACGAAGATAAAAGGGTTTCCAAAGGGAAATTTTGTAAATTTTTGTTTGAAAAATGACCTTACCTGAAGACTATATTCGCAGGGTGTCAAGACATGAATGTCGACAGTAGCTGAGATGTTCAATGTGGCACTTTGGCTATCAAGCTCTTCAATTCCTCCAACTTTGGAGATAGTCTCTGCGTTGTAATTATATGTGTAGTGATAGCCAACATCAAACCGAGTTTTACCGGAGTCTGAAAAAGAAAAGAAGACAGAACTGTAAGTTTTTAAAAGACGGTCAATGATAATTTTAACAAAATTTCGTCGGGGTTTTCTTCACGCTTTCGGAATATATTCTTTGGAAATTTCGTACAAAAATGTGGAGCAATATTCCCTTTGGAAAATTTAATAAGAGCGAAAATATTGAGGCACTGTTATCAGAACACGTGATTTCGATTATCAAACTGCAAAACCGGCGTACCTCGATTTTTGACGGTTTTGAGTCAGCCGTGTAAAGAGCTGTGGGAGATATTCTTTATCTATCATCCAAAATATTATACTTGAAAAAAATCGGGCAGTCACCCAAAAGCAAAATTCAATATTTAGTGCATACCTCGGCGCTAATTCTCAAAGCGCGTGCATCTCGCCAGCTTCTGTATGATTCTATTGACCAGTATCGCAATCAGTGATTTTTTTGAAATTAATACCTATATTTAGATGCTTTTAGCAAAGAAATCATAATTAAAATATTCTTCTGAACTCTTAGTCCGGTCTCTAGATTCGATTGAATTAGGCGAAAACTCGACTCAGGGCTTTGATCCTGAATTCGCGTACCTCGGGATGCGGTGTCAGTTCTTAGTGTCGAAAACGCGAATCTCAGTGTTTCTGCCGAATTGCTTGACAGATCGCAGAATTGTTCCAAATGATGATGAAATCTTAAAAAATGACTTATCTTAGCTATGTCATTAAGGATTATTTTCCCTTTGCTAACAATGATGAGGTACGCCGACGGTTCTTTACTTTTCGGAAAAATCCTATTTTCCGAGGTACGCACCGTTGTAATGTAGTTTCACCGTCAATTTCCTCCATCGTCATGGACTTATTTAGTGGCTACGTCATTCAATAAGTATATTGCCGTTGAGGTGCGCCGCTCTCAAAAAGCGATATCAAAACAGTCAATTTACTTGTGGACAGAGCCATTGAATGTATCGCATATCAAATAGTCATCCAATGGAGATGTTGCATGTGTGAGGAATTTGCGATTTGACTGCTGATTCTCATGTAAAAGTTCGCGAGAAACACGATGGTTTTCTCTGAAATCAACTCCCAAGCTCAAAAAAGCTCTCAAGTTGAGGCCAAAATGGAGGGGATATCCCACCCTACCCTGAGAGTCCACCTCTACACTAAGACAAACTCTCCATGCAAAGATAGGGAGCAAATACATTGACAGGACTGCAACTTCATTTGGGGACTCTAAAACTGAGAACACGGCATCACTGCTAATGTATTTTCTCCCTATCTTTGCATGGAGAGTTTGTCCTGATGTAGAGGTGGACTCTCAGGATAGCGTGGGATATCTCCTCCATTTTGGCCTCAACTTCAGAGCTTTTTTTGAGCTTGGGAGTAAATTTCAGAGAAAACCAGTGGCATCATCGTGTTTCTCGCGAACTTTTACGTAAGAATCAATAGTCAAATCGCAAATTTCTCACACATGCAACATCTCCATAGCCACTGTCACACGTTCTTTCCCAACTGCACAATCTGACACACATACTGCCCATCTCGACGAACTGCTCTCGTCACAACAGCTGTAAGTCCAAGGGTAATGCATTCCAAAAATAAGAATGCCTACATGATGAGAGCGAGAACTGTTAAGTTTTCAAATCGATTGATTAAAATTACTTTTCAAAGAGATCACTGGAGTCTCTGATCTCAACCGTGTTGCTAAAAGTTGCTACTCACTACTAGGATATTGAAGAATACATTTAATGAGAGTGACTAAGCTGTAAACTGTGTGATGTGGAGTTGTTTCCCTGCTCGTATAGGCAGTGGGTAGTGGTGCTTGATAAGATTCGTCAGACACTTTGGTTGCGTATTCGTTCAGCTTGAGACGAAAAAGATCGACATGAAAAAAGAAAAGGAGAAATGCTCCGCGTAAAATCAGTTGACCTTGATCATCGGGTCATCAGCCTCACGCAAAGGCAGTCGAAACTCATCGCGCTGAAACGCATTCATTCAGTTCCTTTGCCGCCTTTTCGTGCGCTGAATTTCTCTTCAGCTTATTTATTTGCGAGTTTTCTGATGATCTCAGATTTGAAAAAAAATTTGTTGAGCGACGAAGAGTTTCATTTTTGCGTTATGACTGCGTAATAGATAGAAACTGCCGATTGCTTTTAAAAATTAATTCTGGGATTAGTCTCCTGTGTGTGCTTGATCTGAATGGGTCGCGCATCATACTCCGGATTCATGATTTAGGCGTCTATTATATCAAACCACATACTTAATTTCCCTCCTAAATTGCTTCTCCTTACGTAAGAATCAATAGTCAAATCGCAAATTCCTCACACATGCAACATCTCCATTCTTAAGATAATGAATGAAGCCATTCAATAAATGTTGAATTTGGTAAATGTCAATCAATTCATTATCTTAAGTTAAGTAGAATTCCTAACGAGTAGAAAAGAAAAAAAAGGATCCCTTTTTTTTCTTCTGACAAATGCGAACTCAGTTATTTGAAGATTTCACAGAATGCCACGAGCGAGATAAAAAAGAGCGATAAAAATTCCAAGAAATGCATTGTTTTACTCTTTAAAAATTAAATTGTGACAGAAAATTTGCTGCGTCGCAAGTCGAGATGCGAGCTACCGTATTTTTACAATAGAAATGCAAACTCGAAGAGCATGCGCTCTAATTTTAAATATAAAGAGCATGCATGTCTCAGCGTGATCTATTTGCAGGTGTTGCCTTATGTTTTGATACGCGCAGTGCGCGTATCACATAGCATAATCTTTTTTTTTTTTTGAGAGCACTAACACGTTCGGCGCTATCTTTGAAAAAGCAGAGAAGAAGCCCTTGCAGTATAGATGAAATATTTGAAGTAAATCTAGCATAGTAGAAAAGTTGCATATGTAAGCAATGCATGCTTTCAGCAGACATTAAAGTTATGACCTTGCCAGCTCTTTTATTGAAAGTCACCGAAAGGAAAAAAAACCGGACCACACAGCGGCGAAAAATGTAGACATGCCAGAAACGCCTTGCACGAAAATGAGAGAAAATTTACATTGGAAGCAGTGTTTTGATTCTCCGCTTGCCAGACTGATTTTTTAAAACTTCCACGGAAACTGACAGCAGATGTTGCAAAATCTAACGTTGAAATGCACACGACGATCGAAGTTTTCAAAGTTAATACGTCAAATTTGGCAACTCGAGACTAGAATCCTAGCTATGTGAGGATTGTAATAGAGAGATAAGAGCTTGCGGCTTCGATAAAAGCACTCAAGCTGCGTCATCCAGAAATAGCTTACCCCTCTCGGATCCATAATCATAAGTTCAAAGGTGCCTTTTCACTCAGCAGAAGCATCGTCTCAAAAAGCGACACGAATATGCTTTGGATTCCAATCAGTGTTCCCGGGTGCTCCGTGTGCGAGATCCCTACGCTCTACCGCTTTTCGCGCTGCTATTGGCTACTTCGTCAATCTGTGACGTCAGGCCTATAGAGTACCTATATTGAGAGAGTATGGCCACTGGGCGCCATGGAGAGGCTTAGGACCCAAAAATGGCGGTGCTTTGTTTTCCCATTAGTTTTTGGGCCGTGCGCAGTCCGTGTCGGCACATGGAAGATACGCACGGCACGGATATATCCGCACAGTTGGGATCACTGATTCTCTTTGTAAAAAACTACAGGCCTATATTATTCCACTAGTGGTGCGACTCTCGCACCGCAAACACTACACTAACGTCTCTTCGGAGCAAGTCACTTTTAAGGGGCTTGTCCCCAACTCAAGTAGAACACCCTAATCCTTTGAAGGTGGTGTCAGGCAAACAAACGCCAAAAAAAAAAAAAAAATATTACTGCATAGCAAATAGCACAGCTGTCAAACATCTCTCGATGTATGTGTAAGGTTACGGATATTCTTTCTAGGGATTTGCTTCCAGTGACCCTGCGTGCGTGAGGCGTGGGAGGCAGCTCCCCTCCCCTCCCCTCCCCTTTTAGCTCCCATTTCTCCAATTTCTGAGGATTTGTTGTAAAGTTGATATTTTACCATGAAAATAACCGAAAATTACGTTCCACGAGTGTCTAATTTCCAAACATTTTCCTGTGGAGAATCCACTCGGCTGCTGGGGAAACCCCCGCCCCCCCCCAGATCTCTCCTCTCATTTTCCCCAATTCCGAATCTCCCCTCCCTAAATTTTAATCTATCCTCCACTTCTGAGTGCCAAAAGGGTATATCCTCGTTAAAAAAATTAAAAGGAACCATTAAAAAACAGAGGTGTCTTGAAAGTTACAGATTTAGGGCCTTGGGCGTTCAATTTTGGGAGGAACGTAGAAAGTAGGAGGAAACTATATATGGACTATATTTTGCGATTCGGAATTTCAATATCTGGCTCATAAGTAAAAACTTTGTTTCTAAACTGAGCCAGAAATTGTAGTTCCTAATTGCAAAATGCATTCGAAATATCAATGGTGAAACTTGAGAGGGGCATATCTAGGTTTGCGATGTTGTAGACTTCCTGATATATTTTATTTTCTGCGTGGAAAGCAAGACAACGTCGTTCTTTGAAAATTTCTCCGCTTTTTTTTGAAATCACACACTGAATCAATCTAGATTTTTGACATGATAACTTTAACACACATCAAAACCACCTGAAGGCATTACATGAGTAATCTACTAAAAGAAAAAATGGGGGGCTTGGAGTTGTAAGGCGCATAAGTGTAGTTTTTGCTATTGCGAGGGACACGTGTTTGAAGTTTCGAAATTACATGGATCCTTATGGCGGAAAAAAAGTTAAAACTGACTTTTGGATGCTTAAAAATTGGAGTTTGAGAGTGAATTTTTCACAGAATCTGAATTCAGACCAGTTTTACTTGAAATCATTCATATCTCAATTTTTTAAAAAACTGCACTGATGCTCCTTGTCCTCCAGGCCCCTCAAATATCCTTACCTCTGCAATAAGCGGCACACTGCTCTGTTGGGTAAGCTGCAGTAAGCCCTGAAACATAAAAATTAGCAAGTGTAAGTTCAGTGAACATGTTAAACATAATCGGAAAAATATTAAGGGGGTAATTATGGGAGTACTTATGGAGACGCTCTTGATTAGGCGAGGACTCGAGGAGAGATCATTGTAGTTGTAGAACTACAAAGATCTCTCCTCGCCTTGACCGAGCGACTGCCCCGGTTGTGGCTGCCAAAGGCTTATTTCTTGGAATTTTTGAGTGTTTTTTGCTCCTAAGATGTAAAATCCACCCATCTCAGTTCCGGTATAGCTTTGTATCTTATTTTTTTTCTCCCCCCTACGTAAGGCAAAGACACATTTTGCCCTATTGCATCCAAATTGTTGTATCATGTCAATTGTCCACAATATGATTTTACACTAGCTGAATAATATCATAAGACTCAGAAAGCCATCTCTTGTACAGAATTCCATTTTTTCACGGAGAAATACATTGTATGACCTTTAATCTTCAAACGGCCCTGCTCTTGGGAAAAGATGTACACCTCAGCTGCCGGATGGACTTTAAAAATAGATTTTGTAGTTAAATTTTGTATTTTAATTTGATAATCAATTATCTACGCTCCACGCTGCACGCATTATTGGAGTAGATTAGTCAAAATCACGTGAGAGCCATCGTAGAGTTTATCAGGCGTCGAGGATTTGTCTACGCATCGGAATACTCAAAATTGAAGTAAATACCCAGAGACTGGGATGGAACGGTGATGAACTGAGATTAATTAGGAAAACTTGGATATGCCAAGGTTATTCAATCAGAGCTAATTCATGAATTATGTGTCCACGTCATGAGACTGGAAGCAATAATAGTCTAATCATGGTGACATTTAACCTGCACCTATGTGAATCAACAGTCTCTTATCATGAGAAACAAAATTTCCCGGATTGAATGGGCGAAAACTAGAGGGCATATGCCCCCTGGCCGCTACTCGGCCCGACTTCCAGTGGTATTGCTTCGCGCCTTCAAAAACCCGTTTTGCGAACCCCCAAGGGTGAATCTAAATTGAGCGTGCTCATTTTGGGACTTCCTCCCATCGATAGCCATAAAAATTATACAAACACGGCAACCCTGCTAATGTATTTGCTTCCTATCTTTGCATGGAGAGTTTGTCTTGGTGTAGAGGTGGACTCTCAGGGTAGGGTGGGATATCCCCTCCATTTTGGCCTCAACTTGAGAGCTTTTTTTGAGCTTGGGAGATGATTTCAGAGAAAACCAGTGGCATCATCGTGTTTCTCGCGAACTTTTACATAAGAATCAATGATCAAATCGCAATCCCTCGCACATGCAGCATCTCCATTAATTATGATGCAGTCTTTTCTTTTTTCCGAGGAAATGGATTTTCGTGAACTAGGGGTGCCCATAAGGGTTGAGCCTCGCGGCAGTCAGGGGGCCTGTTCCTGTGGATAAAGTCTTCATTACAGCTGCTAGCTTTGGGCGGAGCAAGCGCCAAATTGTTCCTTTCCCTCTATTTCAAATGCAATTCATTCAAATTACCAAGCCTGCCTCTAATTTTAAGTCTAACAGAGCCGGAAGTTTTGTAGATCCTGAGTCGCGCTCATTTAACGAGCCAAGCGTACGGAGCCATCAATCCACGTTGGCCACTGCAATTTATCAAAGCAGCGAACGAGCTTGCACTGGCGATGAGCTCCAAAGGCAGTGACAAGACAAAAGGATACAGATAAATGCCTGTCACCTCGAGTTTCGGCTACTCAACACAAGGGGCATGGACCTCTTAAAAAAAGACGGTGCTTGCATCTCAAGATAAAACTTCGTATTTGTGACTGGAAGAGTTTTATAATAGACCACTAAAGATGGATATTTTTCGATTAGATTCCCCTCCATAATAGTTCAAGTCACTCCACTTGGAGAATAGATTTCGCTCCGCATTCATATCACTCGAGGTTTTTGGGCGCTATATCGTCACCTCCCGGCCAAAGTAACACAAGCGCCATGCGACGTTTAAAAATTTCCGCCCCCATTTTATTTTTTCACAGAGAAATTTTTGGTTGAATCTGTTCGAAAATTTCACTGAATTTTATCGGCAGCACTAAGAGAATCCAGTGAAATTTTCGGCCAGCTTCGTTGAACAATTTCTCTGTAAAAAAATAAAATGGTGGCGGCAATGACTAAACGTCGCATGGCGCTTGCGATACTTTGGCCAGAAGGTGACGATATATGGACTCCAGCACAGAATTCCACTCCAAATATTTAACTATGTAAAAATTGCCCAAAAAAGCATGCTCTAAAATTCATACATAGGTTGTCCCAAAAGTACTGCACGTTTTTTTTTTTTTGGACGAACGATAGCAGATATCAAAATGCAGTTTGTGTATAGTCCTAAAGACCGAGCAATTGCCAATAAAACAAGACAAATCCGAGCTCTCTAAGTCAAAAAATGACTAAGTTACAGTGTTTTGAAAATGACTTGTAGAGGTGGCCCCTCCAGGATTTTTAGCTTCTTTTCTGGAAAAAAAACACGAGGAGGGAGGGGGAGGGGGTTAATGAGTTTTGTATGTGTGTGTAAAGATGAATGTTTAATGTATGCAATTTTTCTTCTTTCTCTCTTTTAAAGTACGCTGATAAAAGAGCGTTGAACTTAAACGAGAGCTTTTTAAGCCGGGCCAAAATCGGCAACGAGCGAGTTGAAGTGGATGATTCAATCAAGGAATTAGAGTCGGGAGCACGGGCGGACCGGGGG
>NW_017547116.1:1279011-1307145 GCF_001854935.1 Bemisia tabaci
GGGCCGAATCAGACAGGCAGATTAGCCGAGACGCATCTAGCATCCCATTCCGGCTAGTTTTTGGGGGAACCAATTGCACTGCTAATAGTAAAGCCGACTGCACACGCTGAAGATGGAGTCCTGAAAATGGTTCATCGGTGTCGCTGCAGGGCCGTGGTGTCCTATGGGTGAGTAGAGTCCCTTTATACTGAGAGTTAGGACAACCTGACGTCCGACAAACCGACGTAGGACCCTGAGAGTCGAGACAACACCCCCTCATGGAGTCACAAACGGGAATAAAGATTACTCAAATTGAACGTTTTTCGTAATCTTTGGTCGGCTCATTCTCAAATTCCTTTCTCCGTTCCTTCTCACATTCCGTTTGTTCCTTGTTGAACCCGTGTTTCCTCGGTCCATTCCAGATTATAATCTTTGCATTTGGTGAACATGTAATCTTTACTCCCGTTGTGACACTGTGGAGGCTTAAAATACGGGAACCAATCAGAAATGGATTCACATTGTCTTAACTCTCAATATAAAGGGACTCTATGGGCGAGTGGAACGGGTGCCCTGGCGTCCCGTCCTATGGACGAGTGGACCAGTTGCCCCAGGGGGGGGGGGGGGCGGCAAAAAGTCGAAAAGGAAAAAGTACGGGAGAAAACGATAAAGTGAAATAAATGCGCTCTTAAAATTCTGAATTTTCTGAAGCGCCCCTCCCCCCCAGCTTCCCCTGGGGCGGTGGGGGTGGGGTAGGGGCGCCGACAACATCCTTGCCCCAGGTGCTAAAAGTTCACGCCACGGCCCTTTGACGCTGTTGAATGTTGACCCTCGAAACCCATTTTCACCCAAAAATATCACGAATTGGTAAAAATTTACACTTTTTACAATATTGAGAGTAACTTTAAAACTCGGGCTGCCATTTTTTGAGCATAAGTGAAATGATGGCTGATATGCTCTGATCTCATCGATCGCTGAAAATTGCGTGTTGTGCAGCCTTTTCGGGGCACCACCCAACGATGCATCGGTGACCTTCGTTTTCAGCTCCCATTTTCAGCGAGTGAAGTGGGCATAATGCCGAGCCGTCGCGACATATCGTCACCTTCTGGCCAAAGTATCACAAGCGCCATGCGACGTTTAAAAATGTCCGCCTCCATTTTATTTTTTTACAAAGAATTTGTTCAACGAAGCTGTCCAAAAATCTCACTGAATTTTCTTTGTCCTGCCAATAAAATTTGGTGAACATTTCAAACAGATTTAACCAACAATTCCTCTGTAAAAAAATAAAATGACGGCGGAAATTTTTAAACGTCGCACGGTGCTTGTGATACTTGGCCGTAAAGTGACGATATATACGAGTAATTTGCATATTTTTTTAAATGACTAGCTTTTCCAATGAAATAATATATCATTAGATCAAGGAGTTACATGGTGTTTTTGTGACGTCAAGCAAAACGGGCTTAAAATCGAAAAATTACGCAGATGCTAATCATAACAATGACCTGCAAACAAGAATACCTATTGAGGCAATAAAATGAGCTCAACGTAGTAATAACTATTTTGGCAATATCCGAATCAAGTAAAGCTCGGCAGCTGAAGCCGACAATCTCGGTTTCGGCTGACCGAACGCTTGACAAAATGTACCAATGAGCTTTCGGAAGTTGTACCAAATTTTGGCAGCGAGGACTGAATATACCCGCTCTAGATACTGGGCTTTTTGTAATGCGTATATTTCCGAGACACTTTCCCCGTGTTTCTGTAGTGTCCATTTCTTTCATAAGTATCTTTGAGTTTATAGTCTTACCTACTCGGAATGACTATAATATCTTACTCTCTACTTTTTTTGAAATAAAGAAAGAAAAAATGCCATTTTATGACATAAATTAATTGAGACAAAGCGCATAAGTGCAGTTTTTGCTATTTCGAGGAACACGTGTTTAAACGTTTTAAAATTTCATGGCGGAAAGGAAGTTCAAACTCACATTTTGCTTAAAAATTGGATTCTGGTTGTAAATCTTTCTCAGACTATATTTTAAGACTATAGTTATGTTGAAATTACTATTGTTTAAATTTTTCCAAGAACGGCTTTCATGTGCTTAGCCTTCCAAGCCCATCAATTCCCATGAATGTCGAGTAAAATTCGTATTACATATCGACGGTGTAAGTCGGCAATCACATAACTCGGTTTGCGACGCCGCAGACTTCCTGTCATACTTTATTTTTTAAACGGAAAACCACTCAACGGCGATTCATTAAAACTGCCGTGATTTTTCTTCTCTGTGCGAAGAAAATTCTGCATAAACTTCAAGAAATGATGTCAATTTGTTCTCCTTTAAAATAATAACATAGAGGCGGAGATTTTTAGACACCGCAACCGAGTTATGTGATTGCCGACTTACATCGTCCAAATGCAGTTTTTCCGTCTTCTTGCCGAATGCACGCTGAGAAAAGTGTTCCTTTTATACATGCCTCAACAAAAATTCTCGTCGAATCAATCGGAAGTCTTTCCAAAGCGACAAGACGTATCTTTGAAACAGGATGAATACTGGCTGAAATATAGATTCTCTGTTGTTTCAATGAAAAATTCTACTCGCAGCTTATTTCACAGAAACTCTTGTCGATTGAAAGGGTAATTTTTCTCAGTGCCGCGAGCTGATTATTGAGATTGATAGACAAAGCGATGGAGAAAGAAAACAAAGAGAAAATAAAGTGACAATTAGTTTATCACTTCACCCATTGCAATCACCCACTTTCGCTAAGAGGACAACTTTATTCTCTCATATCTATAGCTTTGTCTATCGATTTAAATAACACCGCACAACAAATTCCGGGTTTTGGTTTATCCTTTGAACCAAACCAATTTTTTTCGATTCCTAGGTGATATAGAAGTCCGAAAATGCCAATAATAACTTCAGGAAAATTGGCTGGTGGTCAGGGCGACGCCATTTTGAATTTTTCAAAATTGAGAAAACCCACGATCAGTTTTTTGGAAATATCTCCTCAACTACTAATCTTACGAAAAAAAAACCAGCAGAAAGGACATAACATTTCCAACCAAAATCACCCTCCTTTTCCTTTCCTAGCTTAATTTTTTGGTCGTTAAGCTAACGTTTTCGTCAAAAATTTGCTTTAAAAAAGCGCATTTTCCCTGATTTTTGGAGAAACTTTGGTTCTTATCTTCAGCCACGATTATCTGAGAAAAAACGGTTAAACTCATTGAAAAGGGCGTAAAATTTACTTCTAGAGAACATATTGACGGTGAAACTACCAAACCACGTATCTCGTTTGCGGTGTTTAAAAATCTGCGCTCGCATTTTATTTTTTTGAAGTCGACCAAATCAATATCATTCCTTGAAATTTTCACAGAATTTTCTCCGCACAAAGAGGAAAAATCACAGAGATTTTCAAGACTAGACGTTAAGTAGTTTTTCATTAAAAAAATAAAGTATGACAGGAAGTCTGCGACGTCGCAAACCGAGATACGTGGTTTGGTAGTTTCACCGTCGATATGTCAAAAGTTTCAAAGCTTGGCTTAATCCTGTGAAACAGCAGTTTATTAGCTCCGCCCTTAAAATGTGATTTTTCCGACCATTTTCCTTAGAATTAAAAAAAAAGAGAAAAAAACCCTAAAAACGTGACTCGAACTGTGTAAAAAGGTGGTGTAATCAGCTCCCCGTCCGATTTTAGCTTATTTTCGTGACCAAAAGCATGTACCTGTCAAAGCCAAAAGTAGAGCGACCCCAAGGGCGCAGTCCATTCTGCGTGTCTTCATCCACTCGTTCATGGGTATCCAAAAAGGCACATGACAACAGGAGAGAAACGACGTAACTCGCGCGCGAGGAAACGAACACTTGAGTGGTTTTCCGGCGCTGGGCTCCGATATCTACGATCGAAGGGGCGACGCACAAGTAGCCCGAGAGCGTTTCGCGGCAACCGGCCCGACGACGCAAATGAACGATAAAAGGACCTTTGAGCCTTTATCACTTCGTTTAAATATGATATCTTCGCATCTCGCGCCACAGTGGGCAGGATTGGAAACCTTTGAGATACGCACTTGGTCCCTTTCCACTGCCTTTGCGAATGCGAGCTTTTACATTTTTTTTTTCGCAGACCGGAGGAATCGCACTGAAAAAAAATTCTCGGCGTTTTTACCAAGGTCCGTTGGCACCTTTACCATCTCGCTTTTTTCACCAATTATTGGTACTTTTACCAAGACAGATTGGTAAACTTACCTAAAAACTGGCATTTTTACTGTTTCTTCAGGTAAGAATACCGCTTTTATTGGTAATCAATTCCCGGTAACTTTGCCATTTTATCCACACCACTTCGGAAAAATGAAAAAAAATTGAATTCATATGAGTTGAACTTTTCTACTCTTATGAGTAGAATGAATATTCTAGTAGGTTTCTGGTAGGATTTCTACTCGTACACTGAAAAAAAATTCTCGGCGTTTTTACCAAGGTCCGTTGGCACCTTTACCATCTCGCTTTTTTCACCAATTATTGGTACTTTCACCAAGACAGACTAGTAAACTTACCAAAAAACTGGTATTTTTACTGTTTTTTTCAGGTAAGAATACCGCTTTTATTGGTAATCAATTCCCGGTAACTTTGCCATTTTATCTCGGTAATTCTATCATAGTCGATAACAAATATTGGCGTTTTTACCAAGGTCCAGTAAAATCACGGAGAAAGTTCAATAATTTTACCTAGATTTCTCGGTAAAATTACCAATTCCATAAATGGTAATTTTACGAAGAAAAAAGTGGGATCAAATAGAACCCTGAATTTTTGGTAATTTTACCCTTTTCTTAGTAAATATACCGAGATTTTTTTCAGTGCACTGCCTTTGCGAATGCGAGCTTTTACATTTTTTTTTCGCAGACCGGAGGAATCACGGTTAACCCTAGACTCTTAAATTAACGTATTTATGCTAAAAGGAACTATAAGTATGGGGTTTGCGTATAACATACACTAAACAAAGTATATTAGCATCTACTATAAGGCTACTTGATATTTTACACAGTGATACTCTTTGGTGTAAATAACTAGAATTATGGTATTATTCACTAGAACTCTGGCGATACTTACCATAATATGGTAAATGCTACCGTAAAGTTTGGTGTTCATTATCATACCCGGACCACTGTGTCAGATTATGGTAAAATCTACCATATATTTTTTTCAGTGTAGTTCTATTTAACATAAATACGTCCGACTGGAAGTCAAAGTGACCCAAAGTTTGCTGAAAATGTGCGTATTTTTTTAATTTTAGTCCCGAAGATCTTTGCCTCAACAAGTGACTATCAAAACCTAATGAAGGTTTTGGTGTGAGGTGCAATAATGACTGCAGAACTATGAAATTCATTGCAAACAATTCTTCCATGGGAGGCTTTTTTTGATAACGTTTGCTGAAAATGTATAACCTTCCTTAGTCTACTTTTCTCTTTGAATGATTAATTGCAACTCTAGAGCTTTAGGTAAACATAAATGAATACTGGCTGTTCGGTTAGCCGAGTCGAAGCCAGTTCGGGTTACGCTCCTGCACCCCCGGTCATCCGCAGTTATTCCTATCAAAGTATGCATTCATTTTACTTCTTTAGATTTGATCAATATTAAAAAAATGGGATACGTTCTTTTGCCGGAGGGGTGACAATACAGGAACCGATTATTTTCCAAAATCACTTAAGCCCCAAAATTGCGAATGCGAGAAAAACAAGAAAACCCGTTTTATTCGTTTTGTTGACAATCTTCGAATTCCAAAAAATAAATGTTCTTTTAGGGTGTTATTTTGAAATCAGACATGATTGATTATACCAGAGAAAACAAAGAAAAAACAACCCCTTAACCACCAAAATAGAGATTGGAGCTTACGTCATTTGAAAAATAATCGGCTCAAGGAGTTATCGGCCAAAATGTTTCATTCTTGAGTTCGGACCTGAGCCAATTGCCTTTCAGTGTGCGGAGAAAAAGCAAGCAGCGGCTGAGTGCAACGGGAATCAACAACCAGCGATGTCGGGTATTCCACTCCAAACGAACGTGTTTGTTCATTCATTGGTCGAATGTTCCGAGCTGACGTAAAAATGACGCAGTACTGAAATTATCATCAAATAATTATGAGAGACAAAAGATTTTGCAAAAAGAGTGTAAAAAAGTATAAATGTCGAGTATATAACAATCTGATGGATAATAGATCGAAGAGAGGGGTGTACTTAGAAAGCATGCGGGCATGCTAAAAGTTAGTACCCAAATTGTAAATTTATGAGATCAAACTTTCCAAAAGTAAGAAAATTGCGTTTGATCTGGGAACTCTGGATGTGAATTTTTAACGTGATTTTTTACACGATCAATAGAAATCGCGACCACAAAAGTAGGCACCTATATTGAACGTAACACTCAACTTTCTATCTAACTAACCATGTATACGCAGTTGATTTCCAATCTCTATTGGGTAGAATTACACGCAGCTCCATGAGAGGGAGATGGGATGAAATCTCTTGTAAATGGAACGTACAGATTGGAAGATAAGCTGTTTTTCCGAACTGAAAAATAGATACCTTTTTTAATTTCATTTTTCGAAAATCAATTGGATGCGCAGAAGGGAATTAAGGTTATTTTCGGTTTGAGAGACAAATGTAGGTGAGCTTGGCTGCATCGAATACCTAGATTAAATTATTCTCCTGCCCTTGCAAAGGCAAAATAATTGGATGAGTTTCAAGAATTTGGTGGCAGTGAGGGCAAACTAAACCATTTTACCAGGAAAACTATATCGTCAGTTAAGGACACCTGGGAAAATTCTCAGGCACTCTCTTAGTACAAACCAATAAAAATTTGGTTGCTGAATTCAAAGGTAATCCGATGGATTATCTCTCTGTAGGGAGCCAGATGTCCGAGAAATCCCAATACTTTTGAGGAGAATGTCGCTTTTTTTGGGTGGCAGAACTCAACCGACCGAGAAAACGGGGGCTATGCAGTTTTGGAATCACCGTTAAAAATCTACCCAGAATCAAGTTTTATACGTGCGTTTTTGGAGACTTTTAAAGTTTATTTTCTTTTTCGTTGACAATTGTGATGCGCCATCGTGGAACAATTTAATGCTAAGATAAATCACTACATGCTGAGGTGATTAATTTTTGTCTCGAGCTGAGCTTAAAATCAAATCGCTGATGCCGTCACATCTCTTTTAACCTTGGCTTAGTTACTCGTGGAGAAAATAAGAGAGTGTGAATCTATCTAGTCCAAGTTTGTGAAAAAACTTGATGCTTTTGATTCGACACAACAAGGCCCTTAGGAACCTAACGAAGTTAGAGTAATCTTCAAGAGATTATTTTGCTAATTTTGATTCCATTGATTTTTGAAAACTTCCGCGATATTTCTTCTACAGTTGATGAACGGCATGTAAAAATTAAGATACTTAAAATTCAGAAGCGATTCCCCTCAGGGCGTCACCACGCCCTTTAAAACCCTTACTTATCAATGGTGAATCAAGGGAGATAAAAAATAAAAATAAAAAATCTATTAAAAAAAGATAAATCCAAAAAAATCTCTAGTCAAGAAATAAGGATAAAAAACGATTTTAGTTAAAAAGTCAGGAGTGCAAAATTAAATTATTGGGTAATTTTTCATCGCGTATTGTTGCTGATTGGGATCTTTTGACACGTGACCATCGAAAAGTTCGTTGATGTCCGTGGCGAAAAAAAATCTTATCGGTCAGTAAGTGAGAACACATCTCCAGGCCAGCGGCTTTACGAGAAGCCGATACATTCAAGGGTAAGTTCGCGCCGATTAATTGATAAAATCGGAGCTTCTGGAAATCTGGATCTCCTTCTCGTTGCCTACACTGCCGTGCTCAGGAAGAACGCCGTATGAACATTCGAGAGTTGCCAAATTTCCTGTGATATTTGTATTTATGAGGAACGTTATGAAGATTTTTCCTTGAAATTTTCAGAAACTTTAGGTGAGATTGGGAACGAAATGATCTGAAAAATTGGATGAAAAATGTTCACAAGTTCACCAGGATATTCGTGTTTTGCCGAAGGAAATTTGGCAACGCCGGAGGGTTCATACGGCGTTTTTCCTTAGCACAGCAGTACACCCGGTTTATTTAACCATCCATGCATGACCGGAATTACGTTTTTCTTTTTAATTACTTCCGCCGCGCGTTAACACACGGCTCTTTATCTAGTAACTGAAGATACGGGTGGATTTATCAAACGTAGGTGACGTCACTTTTTACCCCATACTTACCTTACCTACACTATACAATTTTGATTCAATCTATTTTTGTGCCGATGTTGAAAAGTTGTCCATATTCACTATGCATCGGTACGTTCAGAACTGCTTGTACCTCATCCAAAAAACCTTTCATTGGAGATGTTACATGTGTGAGAAATTTACGATTTGACTATTGATTAGTATAAAATGGAGGGGTGAAAAATGTTTACATATAATATTTTTTCTATTGATAACGTATAAAAAGAAAAAGCTCAAAAGTAGAGCCGCCGGGTTAACCAGCAACCAACTGTCCACATTTTACCATTCGTACAAAAGGCAAATACAACTATTGCTGCTCTGGAGTACCTAATTTTGCCTATCTGTCAATTGGAAGGAAATCTAGTGGCTTCACAAAAAACAGCAGAGTAAATGGCGAAACTAGAAGATGAACGTATTTGTCCACAAAGTTTCAGCCTCACTGTCATACTTCACTCCGCTATACCCAAAAAAATGTCTTCATTGTTAATCAATCAATATTGATTTCACTTTCATCGCTATATATTTTTTCCATCGCCCTCCAGCTTTTCGGTAAATCCGATTTTCCCGACCCTAACTTCGTGTAAAAGCTTTCCCGGACACTGAATGTATGAAAGATAAATTTTAAACAGGCTTTGATGAGCGATACATCGACCTTTACGTATTTTGAACTACTAAACCCGAATATGACCTCAGATTTTTTTCATCACCCACCGTTTTCCTGGGAAAGTCGGATTTACTCGGAGAACGAGCTTTTTCTGAGGAGTTTTAGAAATTATTCGAGACCCTCCCTACGTACACGTATGTCGCAATAATTTAGAGTCACTGAACTTGAGTTTGACCTCCGCTTTGGCCGAATTTCAAAAACTTGGGCTTGTAATAAAGTCTATAATTGAGGACTTATATGACACAATGGCGGATGTGAAAAATTACCTTTTTGAAACACGTTCAAAAAACTGTTTTGGCACCGAGAAAATTTTGAGAAAATACTTGTGATGTGATCTTCGAGATCTTTGCATTATGCCAGAGGCAAACATATTCAATTTTTGTGTGACGAAAACAGTTTTTTAAGCGAGTTTCGAGAGGGTAATTTTATACATCCGCCATTGTGACAGATACGGCCTCATATGTTTAATATGTGATTTTTTTACCGATTTGATGTATCTCTTTTCGTTCGGGAGCTACAAGTTAGGGAACCTTACTATTCGGATGTCACTCAGATTCCGAATGTAGATCGGTGCTTATATGGATGAGCCAGAAATATTAGTTTCATATTTCGGAATGTAATCCAAATAAGGACTGGAAAAAACTCTAAGTAAACAATATTTTACTGATAGCCTTTCCGTGTAAGTATGGTCGAGCGCACAGATCTTGTTTACTTACTTTCCCATTTGAACAGTGTAGCTCAAATATTTATGATTCCGTCCTGAAACATACTTGGGTGATATAATCAACTGATAGTATGTACAGCATTACGGAGCATTTACTGGCTGCTTAGAGACAGTCAGCCCAATGACGGAGAGGGAGTTCTATAGCGACGCTGTTTCGTGTGACAAAAGAAAGATAGGTGACTGTAGGTCAAAAATGAATTTAAATGGTTGATGTTACCAAGAAATAACAATTTAAGTAGAACCCACGAAGATCTAAAAAGTGAAAAGAAAAACAACTCAAGGTAAAATTATATTTTCATTTCCACCGCTATTTATTTAGTTTTGATTGATGGCTCATTGGTTTATGTACCACCGTGATCTACAACCAATGGCTGATCCTATTTTTTATTTCATTGACAACTACTAAGTGGCGTTTTGTTTGGAGTGGAGAGGAGTGGAATCTGTTTCACTAGACCAGTGTGTATAATCTCAAAAAATCGCCACTACTGCGGGCCGATTATTGAAACTGATAGACAAAGCTATAGACAGAGACGTCAAAAGGGATTCGGAGGGATCCTATTGGTGAAAGTGGGTGGTAACAATGGACATAGGAGGTAGGTAATGGACTAACTAACGGCACCTTACCAATGACCCGGCAGTTAGTCCATCATTTACTTCCTTAGTCCATAGGAACCAATCGTGTCAACCAATAGGATCGCTCCATACTCCCTATGTCTTCTTTGTCTATCGCTTTGTCTATCAGTTTCAATAATCGGCCCGCTGGTGATATTCGACTCTGAGACTTACTGATCTATATAGGTAGAACTACATTTGTATACACATCCATAAACCCAAATAGGATTGAGGGGTGGAGGGGGAGCGAAATCCACTCGACCCCTCCCAAAATGTGAGGGATTTTTTTGAGTAAGTGCGCGACGTATTCTTAATATTTAAAAGTGTAATTTGATCAATTTTCCGGTGGGAACAGCTCAAATCGCTCCTGCGATAACTCAATTTGCCACAATGTCCTATGGAAGAGGACCCTCCATTGATGAGGTGCCCTTCTGCCCCCCTCCACGTAAAATTCTCAGTTCCGCCCACGTTTATAATGACGATATATTGATACTTCCACTAATTCTTTCAACGCTACCTCTATTATTTTCAGCTGCTTTTGATCAATTTCAGAATTTTTATTATGTATTGATCTTTTGATGATATCAAGGATTTGATTTCGGGTTCAGAATAGAAAACCTTGACATCCAGCAAACAAGGATATCATCACCTTCCGACTAGAGTATCACAACCGCCATGCGACGGTTCAAAATTTTCGTCGCAAAATTATTCTTTTACAGAGAAAGTTTTGGTTGAATCTGTTTGAAAATTTCACTAAATTTTATCGGCAGCACCAAAAAAAAAAAAAATTCAGTGAAATTTCCGAACAGCTTCGTTGAACAATCTCTCTGTAAAAGAATAAAATGTCGGCGGGAACTTTGAAACGTCGCATGGCGCGTGATGTGGCGCCCATCACGATTTCAGACATTGCTGAGCCTTTGAATCAGTTTCTCTCCATCAAGAATCTAATTCTCATTTCACTCTTTTTTTTAAAAGTAACCTCTATGTTTCAAAGTTTAATGTCGCATAGATGTAATTGAGAAACGTATTCATATAGATCTCGATTTTTTTGTGTGGAATGAACTGCTCGCACGTAGTAAAGGAAGTCAAACTGAGATCAAAGATAATTTTTTGTCGACTTACAGACGATAGACTGTGCTATTTTTAAACCGGGCTTTCCCGCGTTTTATCCTCATTGTAAAAGAAGAAGACTCGAATTACGACCGCTGTGAATCTTTTAAGGAGAGGATCGACAGCAAAAACCCAAATCCTTCACTCTCCTGTAATCATTTTATTTACTGAATCACATGAGGATACTATTGCCGTGCTAAGGAAGAACGCCGTATGAACCTTCAGGCGTTGCCAAATTTCCTTAGATAGAAACCGAATTTACAGGGAGTTTTGTTAATATTCTTTTCAAAAATTTTCAGGCAATTCCGTAAGCAATTTCTAAAATATCTGAAAATTTCAAAGAAAAATGAGCATGAATGTCGTAAAAAATACATGCTTTATCAAGGGAAATTTGGTAACTCTTGAATGTTCATACGGCGTTTTTCCTTAGCACGGCAGTAACGACCAAAGCAATAGATGGATAATTTTTTAAGTATCTTCCTCACTCACTGAACTTGCCACGAGACTGTTCTCAAAATATATTCCAAATAATTTTCAAAAGATTGTCAGCATATTTTCAGAATATCAGCTTGCTCCGGGGAGATTATATTACCGGTAGTTTGGCAACCCTCGCGACAATAACGCGGAAAGTTGCAGCGCGGATAACGTTACTTACACTGCCGTGCTGAGGAAGAACGCCGTATGAACATTCGAGAGTTGCCACATTTCCTTCGAAAAAAATGTTCATTTTTGAGGAAAGTTATGAATATTTGCCCTTGAAATTTTCAGGAACTTTAGGTGAAATTGCGTACAAAATTATCTGAAGATTCGAAAGGAAAGTATTCATAAAGTTACCGGGAAATTTGTGTTTTATCAAAAAGGAAATTTGGCAACGCCTGAAGGTTCATACGGCGTTTTTCCTTAGCACGGCAGTATACCTCCACGAGGGGCAAGTTGGTTGAATGGCTTTGCCACGGAAAAAATGATAACCTTAAATTTGATAACGGCTTTTTCACCGTTGGATTCTGTCGGTGTTGGCGCAACTGTATTTTACGTAACCCCAGCATTTACTTATCAGTCAGTGGCGTGGCGTGAATTGCGATATATCGATTGTTATGCCGTTTAAACCTATGGAAAAGGGTCGATAAACAGAGTGTTCGCAGCGAAAACCCTAATAATCGATTCTTTACCATAGGTTTAAATGGCATAACAATCGATACATCGCAATTCACGCCACGCCACTGCTTATCAGTCCAATGCTCTGACCAAGGGGGCTTGGTGCTGAACTGGTGCCCACTGGGTGCCTGGAAAACGGTGAGGGGGGGAGAGGGGTAGAATGCGGGGGGCGATTATTGAAATTTCTTGTTTGTCGGGACGACATAGATGACATAGGTTAAAAGGCGGAGCGTGATTGGTCGGCTATGTCTTATCGCTGCTTTGTCGTGCCTTTGTCAGGTGGAATGATCGACAAGCTAACGGCACCTCTTAAGTTTCTGACAGTATGTCGATCATTCCACCTGACAAAGGCACGACAAAGCAGCGATAAGACATAGCCGACCAATCACGCTCCGCCTTTTAACCTATGTCATCTATGTCGTCCCGACAAACAAGAAATTTCAATAATCGCGGGAAAGGTTCATACTGGGACCGAGTTTAATAGATTATAGATACAAATTTTTAGGAGCAGCCCGAGACGATGATAACAGTGGAACAACAAAGATGAAAAAAACGGGAAACAAGGCTAAAAATACACAATTATGAAACCCGATCCCCGATTTGTATCTATGATTGCACTGGGTTCATTGTGCCTTTTAATTGTTATGTCTTTTCGATTTTTAACCTGTGTTTATTCTGACTTTTGGTAAGTCGTTTTATCTTTTACTCAGTTGACACATTTGTGCACCATTCATTCAACAGACTGCAATATGTTTTATCAACAAGTACGGCGGTTACATGGTTATGCAACTGTTTCATCTCTCAAACAGTTAAGGAAAATTAGTAGGAAATTAGTGTTGTCATCATGTCGGAAAATTTTCCTGCTGAGATGTAGGGAAAAGAAGGTTTTCCCGGCATTCATCAATTTCCACCTTAAACACATCACCAATGGTTTACATAAGAAGCGTAACAAGTGCATTGAGGTTACGGAAAAGTTCAAAAGCTCCTTGTTGAACTTATGCATTGAGGATGTTCACTATGAGATTATGGATCTCAATCATAATCTTAGAAACGTCATAACCAAACTTAAAGCGTCGCTACCGCATTTCGTTCTCATTGATTTTATTGTTAATACCACCTTAATTGCCAAACGTCTCGGGCGTGTCACTTGGCAGCGCTTGGAAAATAAACTTGTCAGGCTGGAGGAAATAGTTGTGGACAAATATCATAAATTGTTTGGTCCTTTCATGGAAAAGAGACAGTTATGGTTAGAGAACATCTCTTCGACGGTATTGCCAGGCTATGTTGAAAGAGTAATGTGTCTGGGTCCCATGTTTTCTTTGCCATTTTTTAAAATCGGAGCTGATGCAAACTCAATTTTTAAACCTGTTCCTCTTGAGAAAATAATTTCTCAAATTGAAGGTAAAATCAGAAATGAATCATCTATGGTTGCTGATAAAATTAGGGAAGGCATTTGCTTGGTGATTAACCGTTATCACCGAGAAATGCAAAGATCTCAGGGATATCCTGAAAAAATAAACATCATGTCGAACCGGAAATTTAATCAGTGTAGGTTGATGAGAAATCTCAAAGAGGATCTAAAGAACACCATAATGTTTTGTAAAAGAAACAGGTCTTTAAAGTTTGTAAAAGCAGATAAGTCCAACAAGGTAGTGGTCATGGATGGCAATGACTACTCAAACAAAATGCTTCATATTCTCAGGGATACAAGTGTATACAAGAAGGTGGCTAGGTCTCTAGTGCCTTCGCAAATCGATAAGAACAACTCTATTGTCAAAAAATGGCTTGCGGAAGGTCATATAAATGATGGTATGTGTAAACATCTTATGGTTAGTGGTGGCAGCGTTGCCAAAATTTATGGTTTTGTTAAGCTGCATAAGGCAGAATTGCCTTTGCGACCAATCGTTAGCACAATAGGAACACCATACCAAAAACTATCCAGGTTTTTATCTAGCATTTTGTCGAACATTGTCGGTAAGGGGGACTCGCATATTCGGAACTCTTTTGAATTTTTTGATTTCATCAATGGTGTAAAGGTACCTGACGGTTATGATTTAATATCTCTTGATGTAGTTAGCATGTACACTAACATATCTGTTGATTTTGCCCTTCAATGTGTGGAATTGAAATGGGAGGAAGTTGAAATGTTCTGTCCGTTACCTAAAGAACAGTTTTTTAGTACGTTAAAAGTGTGCCTCACCAATACCATCTGTCAGTATAATGATGCGTTTTATCAACAAATTTCGGGTTTGGCCATGGGAGGTAGCCTTTCGGCTGTCATGGCTAACATATCCATGGAGCGCATCGAAAGTACTGCTTTGAGTTTATCTCCCATCGAAATCCGCATGTACAAGCGGTATGTCGATGATATTTTTTCTTGTGTAAAAAAAGAAGATACGCATGCTATTCTTGAATTTTTCAACAGTTTAAATCCCGCCATAAAATTTACCCTTGAAATTGAGAATAACAACTGCCTCAATTTTTTGGATATGACTTTAATAAGGGTGAATAGCGAGATTAGATGTAAGTGGTATCAGAAACCAACGGCGTCTGGTCGTTATGTTAATTTTTTATCTGTTCAACCCATGAATGTAAAGAAAAACGTTGCATCTAATTTAGCACGGCGCATAATTGGTCTCTCTCATGTTTCATATCGGCATGAGATGATCCAGATTGGAAAGAATCTGTTGGTTGAAAATTGTTATCCACCCAATTTGATAGCAAAGATTTTCCGCCAGGTACTTAGTAGTTTTAATAAGAGAGGGGGGCAGGATAAAACTACCAAAGAACGGGATCTCGACAAAATTGTATGCCTTCCATACGTTCCCTTCCTTTCGGAAAATTTGTCATCGATTTTAAAATTGTTCGGGTACCATGTGGTTAACACCAAATACAACAATCTTGAGTTCCTGATGTCTAGGGTGAAGGCTAAAAATCCGATTCTGCAGGAATCGGGGTTGGTCTATAAAATTCCTTGTGGAAATTGCGACATCAGTTACATCGGTCAGACCAAGCAACTTCTAAGGAAGAGGCTTGGTGGTCATAAATATGACAATAGTGAGTTAACAGCACTCAAGAGGCACCAAACAGAATTTGGTCACCGGTTCGATTTTGATAAGGTGGTAATTTTATGTAAGGAAGAGAAGTTGTTTCCCAGACTGGTCCTGGAAATGATCGAAATCCTCAAACATGGGGATTCTGTGTGTAATAACCGCACTGACATCAGCGGGCTTAGTGCAATATACCACTCACTTTTTAAAAAGTCAGGTTTAGGTTGACGCCCCAGCGGCACCTATTGGCTTTTCCTTGAACTTAATTGTTTCACTGGTTAGTGCTGCCATCTGTGTGTGGATCGTGAACTAGCGTATCGGTCAATTTCGGTTACTGGTGCTGGCATCGATGTGTCTTGTTTGTTATCAATTTTCTTTTTTTCTCTCAGATCCCGGCCCCACCATGTAGAGCTCAGGTTTTTAGCGTTTTTCTTTTAAAATTTTTTATTGTTTCCGACTGAAAATGACTCAGTGTTGAGTCGAAACGTCTCGGGTTTCATAATTGTGTATTTTTAGCCTTGTTTCCCGTTTTTTTCATCTTTGTTGTTCCACTGTTTAATAGATTTAGGTCTCCTAACTTTCATATGGACCGAGTTTACCAGAAAGGAAACAATTCAAATTTTTGAAAAAAATTTGTTACGGGTGTTTTTGAGTTTCAGTAGCCGTAAATTATCTCCCGCCAAAAACTGAAAGTCTAAAAACAAAATTGTTTTGGGAAAAGAGGAGTTAAAGTTTATTTTTCACATTGAGCCTTATGCAGGAATTAAACTTCAAACCTCTTTCTCTCAGTTTCAACTTAATGTGGGTATGGGGTCCTCTCTGATGAACTCGGTGCATATGGGAGAATGATAATAAGAATATTAGAAAGACAGTGGAACACAATGACTTAATTCAAGCGGAAGACGGTATCCAACGTTAGTATTTGTATACTTTAATTCAGTCCATTTAATAGGGACCGTCCCTAAATTACACTCATCATGTTCTTGTGGATCTCAGGGCTCATGTCAGAATGGATGTATAGCTCCTTTTTATTTATTTAAATATGTCTATTTTGCAATTAGAATCTATACTATTTTTGGCTTTTGGGGAGGGATTGCTCCCTTTCTCCCCTTAATTCGTGCCGCCATTGTTTTAATATTAGCTTTGAGAGTCTTCAGGACAGTTAGTCTTTAAAGACTGCAAGGATGAGAAATCAATAAACAGAACGGACAGTTTAGGATTTCTGATTTATTCTTTGTTCAAGTGTCATATTCCAACCACATTTACATCTAAGCACCACGTCCATATAAACTTTTATGTCTTCAAGTTTTGTAGTTGTGCTAACTCGAAACTGCCGTATAAAGATGGATAGTGTTGTCTTCATTGCTAGCATTGAAAATTTTTTACCTGTAAACAAGAATAGAATTTATCGGAAAATGACGTTAGGATGATTGGAAAAAAGACGCACTATCTGAATTATACGTAATTATTATAGACCGAACGATGTGCACTTGAATACAATCGAAAGAAGCTATATGCACGTCAGGTTTGCTCGCTATATAATTCCTTTCGATCTAATATCGATGACCAAAGTGCGAAACCACGTATTTCAGAGCTGACCGTAGGTTGGTGTAAAGAGCTTGATGCAAAAACGGCTTTTTTCGCCCCCCCCCCCTCTGGAAGTTCTTCAGACTTTGTCTATTGATTACTCATACTTGAGCGCTTCTTTTCCCAAATTTTCAGACCCCCAAAAAATTTTGGGGGGGAGCTAGGGGGGGTGGAAGTTAAAACCTGTGAACCTCGATATCTCTTGAACGAAGAAAGATATCGAGGTCCGGTTTGGACGAAAAATCGTCTAAAATTGCATACTTTAAGATTCCAAAGGTCAAAATCCCGATATCACATTTTTAAGTCCACATATGTGCTTTTCTCCAGTTTTTAGGTCTAGAAAATTTCTTTTAAACGAAAAATTTACAAAGATTTCAATTTTTTATTTGAACTAAAACCAGTTTTTTAAATTGTTCGTCTTTTTCCGCATCCAACGAGTGGTCGTATAAGCTGGGGAACCGAACGGTTCCGGAGTTATGATCGATTGAAGTTTCCGCTCAACGCGCGCCGACCGATTTTCGCGCGCAAAAAAGTCGGATTTGACTGTTATTAGATCAGATTGAATGTTCAAACTGAGTAAAATGCTTTATTAGGGACTCTTGAGGGTCACTGAATTCAGAAATTACCGATACTTCCAAAAAATTCACGTTTTTAAAATTGCAGCTTCGGACAGGACCACTGAGCGGCCGGTCGGCGCTCAGTGGGCCTCTAAAATAGCGCTGCAGAGCTGTAATTTTAAAAACGTAAATTATTTGGAAGTATCTGTAATTTTTGCACTCAGCGACCCTCAAGAGTCCCTAATAAAGCATTTTACTCAGTTTGAACATTCAATCTGATCTAATAACAGTCAAATCCGACTTTTTTGCGCGCGAAAATCGGTCGGCGCGCGTTGAGCGGAAACTTCAATCGATCATAACTCCGGAACCGTTCGGTTCTCCAGCTTATACGACCACTCGTTGGATGCGGAAAAAGACGAACAATTTAAAAAACTGGTTTTTGTTCAAATAAAAAATTGAAATCTTTGTAAATTTTTCGTTTAAAAGAAATTTTCTAGACCTAAAAACTGGAGAAAAGCACATATGTGGACTTAAAAATGTGATATCGGGATTTTGACCTTTGGAATCTTAAAGTATGCAATTTTAGACGATTTTTCGTCCAAACCGGACCTCGATATCTTTCTTCGTTCAAGAGATATCGAGGTTCACAGGTTTTAGCTTCCACCCCCCTCCTAGCTCCCCCCCAAAATTTTTTGGGGGTCTGAAAATTTGGGAAAAGAAGCGCTCAAGTATGAGTAATCAATAGACAAAGTCTGAAGAACTTCCAGAGGGGGGGGGGCGAAAAAAGCCGTTTTTGCATCAAGCTCTTTCTAACTAGACTTTTTTTTAACTCTTTCGCAAAAACAAATATTGATATGCGCTAGCTTGGCTTCATATGCAGGATTCATCGAGAAATGCTCTATATTCCAGCTTTCATAATATGTTTCAGTCAGCAGCCTATAGAATTCTCTCATTGCTATTGTGTTTGATTTAAAGCTTATTCTTCTAAATTAGCACACTCTCGACTCTCCCATTCTGATTTACTCGTGACATACGTTACATCGTACAGTTACTCATTTCATGAAAATTTTATCGGTAGCCTTTGAAATCTGAAAAGAAGCTTTCTAAACTTGTTTGTTGGCATGGCAAGAGAACTTTAAAATGACTACAGGTCTTTCTACCATATGACTAAATATGATATAATATAATATAATATAATAAATATAATATAATATAATATAATATAATATAATATAATATAATATAATATAATATAATATAATATAATATAATATAATATAATATAATATAATATAATATAATATAATATAGTATAATATAGTATAATATAATATAATATAATATAATAGAATATATAATAAATAAATAAAAGCCAGAACACAATGCCCTCTAAAATTTGTGATGTCATTTTTTTTTGCAGACTTACCAATACAATTTCTAGCACCACCGCTAAAAGGTATTTATCGGTAGCCTTTGAAATCCGAAAAGAAGCTTTCTAAACTTGTTTGTTGGCATGGCAAGAGAACTTTAAAATGACTACAGGTCTTTTTACCATATGACTAAATATAATATAATATAATATATAATAAATAAATAAAAGCCAGAACACAATGTCCTCTAAAATTTGTGATGTCACTTTTTTTTCAGACTTACCAATACAATTTCTAGCACCACCGCTAAAAGGTATGTAAGCATACTTGTGTCTATTCGCCATTTTTTCAGCTGTAAAATTATCCGGGTTGAATTTTTTGGGTTCTGGCCAAAGTTCCGTATCATAATGCGTGAAGAATGGATAAATTATCGCAGTTGCACCAGCTGGTAAAACGTAATTTTGTGCTGAAAACAATTATTATCAATCATTTTAAATTGTTAAGAGAAGGCAGCTTGTCCTCAAAAAGCTCAAAATGTAGCTTCTTCTGCTGAATGTATACATTGATGACCCACCAGACAAGGTCATACATGTATAGTCACGACTACACCAAGTCTTTCAACCACACGACAACAATGGAAAATGCCTTAAAGAACCAAGTTATGTGCTTACGCCTCATCACATTCACCTAACATTGGTCTGGTTGAACTATTTATGTATAAATTACACGGGAGGGGGGGGGGGTACGTTCCCTGGCTGCTACGCGGCCCGCGGCCCATCCGTTAGATGGTGCTTTGGGAGCGCACGTAAATTAATCTATACATATAGCAAGCAGGCCCGCCACATCCCGTCTCGGGCCCTGGTACCAGTTTAAAGGTCCGGGCCCCAAGCACGGAGGGGGGTCCGAGGGGCATACCCTGAGAAATTTTAGAATTTAAACGACAAATCGGACGCATTTTGAAGCTTCCATAAAGAATTTTTCCATCAATTTCTGCGTAATAATCATGTTTTTTTTTTTTTTTTTTTATACTTTCAGCACAAAATACTTGCGAATTGTTGCATTCAATATAACTGGAAAATTTTTATTTATTTTTTTTTTGGGGGGGGGGCATATGATACTATTTTCAGTTCTATAAGAAGGCCAGGCCCCACTGGACTCCCCCTTCGTTTGTCTATGGCAAGGGAGTTGAGCCATGAGCCATTGAAATCGAGGATGTCCAGACTGGAGACTCTTAACATCTGACGACGGAAGATAATGAAACGCAGTTACTAAAAATATCCCTCTGTACTAAAAATCTTGAAATAGATAGAAATTTTCCAAGAAGTATACTTCTTTGAAAATTTAAGAAGAATTCTAGAGTGCCCCAGCGTGTTTCTGAAAATCTATTCACCTTTTGCGAGATTTTTAGAGTAAATTGATCACTTTTTCTTACGAAACAAGGGTTGCATGTGAATTCGTAATGGCTTTTTACGGGTAACACGGGCCCCCTCCGGGACCCGGGCCCCGGTACCAGGGACCCAGTATCCCCGCCTTGTGCCTGGCCTGCCTTCATGCACGCTGGGCCTGTCAATTTCCTTTGACATTTTTGCAGTTGTGAATGCATAGCTGAAGTGCGCTACAGCTACAATTTTATTTACAAATGGGTAGTTTTTCTACGAGGATTAAAAATAAATTAGTGGTACGAAATATAACAAAAGAATATGAACTATGCAAAACGATAATCCGGGTATCGGTACTTGGCTCATTTGAAAACGCCTCCAAATGCGGCGTGATACCTCACGCATTCCGGAGAGTTCAAATAGTTGTATCATTGCGCCGTAAGAATGTGACGGAAGATTTAAATGGAAATAGCCTCCATGCACGCTGGTCTTGTCGATTTCCGTTAACATTTTTTGCAGTCATTAATGCGCTTAAATGCGCTTCAGGTAGAATTGTATTAAGCAAATGGGTGGTTTTTATAGGAGGATTATAATTGAAGAAATGGTTAGAAATGGAAAAAAAAGAATATGAACTATGCAAAACGATAATCCGGGTATCGAAACTTGGCTGTTTTGAAAACGCCTGCAAATGCGGCGTGATACCTCACGCATTCCGGAGAGTTCAAATAGTTGTTTCATTGCGCCTTGGAAATGCGACGGAAGATTACAATTGAAATAGCCTCCATGCACGCTGGGCGTGTCGATTTCCTTAGACATTTTTGCAGTCATGAAAGCGCTTAAGTGCGCTTCAGCTAGAATTGTATTTAGCAAATGGGTGGTTTTTATAGGAGGATTATAATTAAACAAGTGGTTAGAAATGGAATAATATGAACTATGCAAAACGATTATTCCGATAACGGAACTTATTGGCTGTTTTGAAAACGCCCATGGCAGCAAATTTAGGGGGCGGAAAATTTTGCAATTTTTTTTAAATGTAGGTATAAAAATAAAATTGCAAACGGGAAAAGGCGACAAAATCTTGCATTTCCTGTGAGTATCGTAATTTCCAATTTTGTCGTTTTGTGGTGATACAAAAGACAGCACCTTTAATTAGTCGAGTTATGAGAGAAACCAAACACGCAATTTGGCCAGAACGCTCATTTATGAACATTCTTGGCCGTTTTGGTCTAACATTGGAATCTGAATTTTGTCAGTGACATTTTTGTGTCAGAAGGTTGGCTGCCTTTTCATTAGTCTAGTTGAGAGAGAAACCAAATACGCAATTTGGCCTGGAGCGGCGCGGCGCAGAAAGGAATGATGACGAGGACTTGAGATGAAAAGGAGAGGCTCTCGGCGCGGCGCGGCGGTCGGCATGTAACACATATATTAGCGCCTACAAGACTGCATGACTACTTCACGCATTGCGTCAAATACAGTGCGTTCAGCAGCGGTCGGCGTGAAAGGCATAGCGCCTACAAGAGTGTATGAATACTTCACGCATTGCGCCAAACAAAGTGCGATCAGCACGGCGCGGCGGTGGAAGTTAAAATTATTGAACCACATTTATGATTGTTCTTTCATAATTTTTTCGTTCATTTCTTATTAATGGAAGGCATTGTCTACACAGAAACAAGTTTACGGAACTTAACTTTCACACCAAGTTCCGTGAATTTTGGCTAGTAGTGTTGACAGGGCTTCCGCAAAAAATGTATCCAACACGAGTAAACGCGTCTTATGCATCCCTCTCCCTCCGGCACGTTCACTTGACGGTTTTTATTGATGTTTCAAAACGAATGAGATAGGGGCGGCAAAATACAGGCGGCCCATGGGAGGCAAGTAGGTAAATCCGGCCCTAAATCTCGCTATTCACCCTTATTAAAGTCATGTCTAATAAAATTGAGACGGTTGTTATTCTCAATTTCAAGGGTTTTGATGGTGGGATTTAGGCTGTTGAAAAAGTCGGGAATAGCATGCGTATCTTCTTTTTTTACACAATAAGAAAAAATATCATCAACATTAAAGTGGTGTTACCTACTTTTTTTAGAATTCCATTTCGTCACGTCGTCTGAATAATTTTCTACGTAAAATTTCAAAGAGAATGAATTTACTTAACGGAGCAATGCTTTAGTTCGTGTCTTGTCACGTGACCGTGGCCAACTTTATCTCAAAATTCCAACACTTTTTGAACTACTGCGGGTTATTTTTGAAAGTCTATTTGAATGCCCTTGGAAGAAATTGTAAGATTTTATTTTTTTTTCATCGAGGTTAGATGCGTTCGAAGGCGATTCTTGAACGTTGGCAGCACACTATTTTCCTCCATTTAAATGTATGGCTAACAATCGACTCTGGGCGAGGCAGCCTGCCTAACCTAAAATCGATATTTTTAACGGATTCAAATGCACAAAAAGCAATGTTGCCAACGTTCAAGAATCGCCTTTGAACGCATCTAACGCTGGTGAAAAAATTAAAATCTGGATCACGAGATAGGGTCGCTGTATTTCTATTTTAAAAAAAATGGAGTGAACTTATCCGATAGAATAAAGGATTTGGTACAGTAATAGACGGCTATCTTTGTGGAGAACATCCAAACAAGAACATGTTTTGTTTTCTCGGTTATCAGATACTCCAAAACATTCAAAAACGCACCCGGACTGACAAAAATAAGAATAGGTCAGATGCGCTGGTCACAGAATCAAGTTTTAATGCTTGTTCCTTATGGATTAGCTAAAAATAAAAAAAACCCGTCCAAACAGCAACTCTCTGCGTTTAATAGTGATGAAGATATTGCGCGCTTTAAAAAAATCGTTTCATGACGTCATCCACCGCGATAGACTCGGTTACTCTCGGTTTCTTCCACCTTGCTTTCATTTGTCAGGGATACACACATTGCCACTATACTCAACGTGAAACCCGGATGGAAGCAAGGTGGAAGAAACCGAGGGTGTCACAACCGCGATGGATGACGTGTTGACGTCATAAACCGAATTTTTCAAATCGCAATATATTTATTAATTTTGAACGTAGAAAGTTGCTGCGTGAACGATCTTGTTACTCATCAGCCGATCTCCAAGAATCACACACCAAAACACGATTCTGTGACCAGCGTAACTGACCCATTAGGTTTCAAAAGCCACCACTCACTTAATTTCGTGTCCTCTTCTGCATACCTCGCAAAAATAGGAACCGCAGGAAACAAGCGAAGAGTTTCCTTAATAACCTGTTCCAAATATTTCATTTTATCTAGATCATCCAGTGTAATAGGCTTATCGGCGTTTCCAAAAATATTGTACTGCTCCTCGAAAACTTTCTCCTACAATGCAAAAAATGAAGCATAAAACATTTGGTTGATGAAAATGTTTGGAATGGTGGATCTCATTCAACATTCAAATTAAATATTACCATACTTGTATACAAAATATTGTCAAATTCGTTTTGTAAAGAAGCTATCGTGAATCCAGCGATTCAGGTTTTGATATCGTCCTTGGACTTCATCAAATGTGTTCACTTAACATCTCTAAATAGAGATCATTTTCAAAATTGATTTTAATAAATGAATGTAATGTAATCATTGGCAGCAAGAAGGAGGGGGATCGAGTATTTTAAATCCTTCCGTAGCCCCTTTTTTTACTTTTTAACATAAGTCACAGCTTCTTAACAGGCTTTAAACGATTAGGTAAATATTCTTTATCCTTCAACAGATATGCTGTTTTTGGAAATACCACATTAAGATACGTCCCGTTTGCTTATCCTCATCTATTTCTAGGTATATACAAAATTAAATAAGTTTCACAGACTCACTTGATATTCGGGATGAATAGCTAGCATTAACAAAACAAAACAGTTGGTTTGCGCCGCGGTCTCACTTCCCTGTAAAAAATTATACTAGAATTAGACGATAGACATGCATGTAAATATTTTTCAGTAAAAAAGTACCTGACACTATGTCAGTCATTTCTGAATATATGGGAACATCTGGCAGTCTTGATTCTGATGTGAATCAAAATTTTAGATGAGAGAAAAAACACTAAGAGGTAACCCGAACTGTATGTAACAAGGTGGAGAAATGGTGCTGGATCCACACCATTTCGCGGGGAAATCAAAGCTAAGAAGTTCCGAAAATTATAATTAAAGTCAAAAATAATTTTCATTTAAACTCTAATGAGTACCAGTACAAAACTGAGGGGGGGGAGTGTTCAGCTCAGGTAGGTTGCATTGGAATATTAACTATTAAGTCGGAGTCACGCCGAGAGATCTATACTGGTTTGGGTCTTTTTAGACCTCATCCACAGATCACACTCTTCAGTGAGAAATCAAAAAGTCAAAATTCTAGGAGATCTTTTTTACATGACCGGCTCAAAATTGGACTGCCAATTTTCGTCTAATATGGACCCTTCAAAAGCAATTCAAAGTTTGAAGGCAAAACACGGCGATTTCGAGAAAAACGCCGTTACATATTAGCAACAATGTTGCTAGCGTTAGAGGCGATTCATTTCTATAGATCGTAGAACGTTACTGGTAATGAAAATTATGCCGTGGAATTTGGACTCAGTTTTTTTTGAGACTGATGAGAAGCGTTTTGTATCAAAATTTGGAAATAGATTTTTTCGACTTCGATCAACTTCAGTTTTCATCTAACGGACCTCTTTGTCTGATTACATTAAAGAGAAAGGGCATCCATTCAAAACCTGGTAAGTGCCACCCGGTTGCAAAAGCTATGTATGTTGTTCCACATCGTAAATGAATCTAAATGCATTTGCATGGCTTTTTTATTGAAGTAACTGGGGACACGCCCCGTGACCGCTGCGCGGTCCAACCTCCCGAGACGCTTCGCGCCTCGGGTGTAATCACAGCTCGGCGCCAAAAATAAAATGTAAGGAAACATACCGCGAGTATGAAGGTTACAGTCTCATCTATCTTATCTGTTTCAGAATAAGTGTAGATGCTATCTTCTTGAAAATTGTGGATGGCGTCAAGTAAATACTTTGGACAATCAACACCTGCTCCATTCATATCATCATTAGTGTTGCCGTAGTTTTTTGAAATATGTTTTCTCCTTTCATTAATCATCTGTAGTGGGGTCAAGATACGAAAACAAGTCAGCATAGCAGCAGTAATCGCGATTTGGTTGTAAAATGTATGTTGATTTTAGTGACGTCGATTTGTTGCAATATTATCGGTTAAGAAAATTGCGATTTCATCACATAAATTTGCAATAAAATTGTCATCTTATTGACGGCAATATATTGCAATATAATCGAATGGAAGATCATGATATAAATCAAGACCAAAGAGCGACGCCAAGAATGGCACAATTTGGGCCAGAAGGGATTTTTCTGAAACCGGGCCCAAACGATACCTTATGATACCCTAAAACTCTGGTAAAAATTTTAGCTTGAGTATACGCACCGTTTTTGAGAAATGGGGGGGCAAAGTTGCCAAATCGCCATCATTCTGGACAGCATTTTTACAGCAAAAAGACGGGAAAAATGGACGAAAAAGTTACACCATTGATGGGTTTGGGCTGTAAATGTTCTTATTGAGCCCCCGTGCATGTGATTATCTTCAGTTTCAAAAATTTTGGACGTACAGTGGTTTAAAATGGGGAGAAATCGTGGGCAGATAAGGATTCTTTGTCAAACTTTTTAAAAATGGAAGTAAAATTGTTGGTCTCCTGCAGAACAATGTTCTTATCGGTCTTCAATGCATTCAATTGGGTTCAGTTTATCAAATTTCCATCGCACGATGGTCCAAAATGGGAAATTAGTGGAAAAATTAAGATCTTCTGCCTAACTTTTTAAAAATGATGTACGACTATTGGTTCCCAGTAGACTTTAGATCCCAGAAAAATTCTTTAAATTCTTTTTTTGACTATTTAAATCTTTTTTACATTTTTTCTCTCCACTTTTCTTTCTTTTTTTTAAATTTCTGAAAGTTTGCATATTTTATTGAAATAATGCTACAAAGTCTATTCTATAACAACGTTATATAAACAATACGGTCTGACATATATAAATAATTAAAAAAAATAAAAACATGCATTTTTCCGGGATTTAAACTCTACTGGGGACCAACAGTTTGACAAAGGATCTTAATTTGTCCACTAATTCCCCCATTTTTGACCACTGTGCGATGTACATTTGTGAAGCTGAACACATTTTCATACATTGAGGACCAATAAGAACATTGTTAGCCATGAAAACTGCAGCAGACCGACAATTTTACTTCCATTTCTAAAAATTTGACAAAGAATCCTGATTTGTCGACGATTTCTCCCCATTTTGGACCACTAAGCGACCAAAATTTTTGAAACTGAACACAGTTAAATGCTTGGGGGCCCAATGAGAACATTTACAGCCGAAACCCGTCAAATATTTGACTTTTTCGTCCATTTTTCCCGTCTTTTTGCTGTAGAAATGCTGTCCAGAATGATGGCGATTTGGCAACTTTGCCCCCCCATTTCTCAAAAACGGTGCGTATACTCAAGCTAAAATTTTTACCAGAGTTTTAGGGTATCATAAGGTATCGTTTGGGCCCGGTTTCAGAAAAATCCCTTCTGGCTCAAATTGTGCCAAAAAACGGTCGTTTTTGGCGTCGCTCTTTCGATTTTATCGAACGCAACTTTATAGAGATAAAATTGCGACAAGATCAAGTATAATCAACCTGGTGCTGATGCATGATCCTAGCAATTTTATTGCCGAAAATTCGTGAAAAAATCGGAATTTAATTTCAAAATATTGCTATTTTTACGTTGAGAAATGCTACCTGGGAATAATTATGTTTTAATTAGGTATGCAATCGATTGAATGACTTATCAATCAAGTATAATTTAAAGAGATCATTATGCTGTGACGTTGAGTAATGCACTCTCTCATTTGAATGATGAAACAATTCTAAAGGATCGTAGTGGACGTATGAACATATGTACAGCTTCAAGATTTTTTATTAGCATCACCATGTAAGTAATGATATTACAATCGTTTTGCTGGAATTTTTCGCCTTACCAGCTTTTGTTTTGACAAATCCGGTTACTTTTATGCATGTCAATTGGAATTTTTACATTCATTTTGACAGAAACATCATGGGGGAGGGAGTGGGGGGGCACAAGTGAATTGTGATAAAAAAATTTAAACAAATTTCGGTTTTTCCCTTGTGGTGATCTTTTTATGTGAGACGCGTTCGGAGCTTTAAGTTCCATCATCATCAGTACTTGTTCGACTTCGACTAATGTTCTAAGCAATAGGAAAAACTTCGCACCCATCCTAATGGCAAGGGCACTGGGCAGGGCAGCAGGGGTTATAGAAGCAACCTTCCAAGTGCTACTTTACTCATTCAAAATTACGGTTCCAAATACATATTAAAATGAGTGTTCAAATATGGTAATGTGACACCTTGAAACACATGGTGTTCTGATTGCAACTTGTTGCGGTTGTTTCTTAATGTTACTTAACCAAATTAAACTTAAATTAAAAACTAACACCAGATAAAAATTATGTCATGAAATAAATTATTTTAAGAAAAATGTACGTTATTATAATACAGGGTGTACCAAAAGTCCGTCCCACCCCTGCTAACTTTTGAACGAATTGAGCTAGGGTAATGAAACTTTGGGAGTGTTCCTATCTCAAAGAGGACCATCTTTTTTTGGGGGGGGGGGGGGGG